>CAJQUW010005375.1:0-309564 GCA_907163375.1 Prostheceraeus crozeri | reverse complement strand
GGATGGCGGTGACCAAAGTATGCGGATCTCCTTGAGTGATAAAGAAATTCTTCAACAGTTGATATGATAATCTCAAATTGTTACTAATCAATGACACGGTCGATTGCTTGAACACTTTTATTCGGATAATTACAAAGAATAAATCTTGTCCATGCAAAAAAGTGACGTGTATGCACTTGTATACGCATTCCTCCCAATTGAGGAGAAAGGAACTACATTTACTGTCTAAATGTCCGTAGCCGCTGCACTCTGTTGGCATCGATTCGAAACTACCATGCCTGCAGGATTCAAGAATAACTGATTGTGCATACTGCAAATAATATTGTGGATTCAGAAAGTATACAAATCTTCATATATCTAATTGGTAGGCTACATTAGATGTAGTATACTGTATCTGACTAGTAGAACAATGGGTAGTATTAATTATTTTGAACTCAAGTTCATGTTTGATAGACAATTTTCTCCCGCAATAGAGTGACATTAACTTAATTACTTCGCAGCGAAAGCGGTTAATGGACAAAAGTATACGATTGTTCTTGTCTCCAAGCTTAATTGAGCGCTAATAACTTGTCATATGTTTATTCGAAGGAAGAATTCAACGAAATGATGACAATTGCAGGAGTTATTGTCTTTGCCTTAGAAGTATTTGCGGAGATCGTATTGCTTGAAATCATTGAAGAGTCAATCAGTTTGGAATGTGCATATACAGCATGCGAGATAGGCTATACGTGCGAATTGCGTTATTAACGGTAATAATAATAATGCGTTTATTTTCGAAACTGCTCCATATTGAAAATCGCGTGGCAATTGACAAAGTGTAAACATTTCAACTAAGTCACAAAGAAAAGGACAGAAAGGCGCAACATGGTATCGGCAGTGTAACAGCGAATGCTGGGAACCACTATCTGAAACCGGCATTTGTAAGTCGAATCATCGTTAGGATCAAACTGTTCTGTCTCAGGATTGACTTGCAATGTGGCACGCAATACTTATTGGTGTGGAGCAATCTTTGTGGTCATGACAATGCGAACTATTTGAAGAGATCTTGGCCGAGAGATAAAATTTAAGCCAATCATTAGACTAATGATTGAAAGGGATGAAATTGTTGCAAGGACGCCTTGAAGATCCACGTATAATGTGGTGCGCACGATCTTGTATTTTTCAATTTATTTGCTGTTTGCACCGTTTAGTCCAACGAACATGGGACCGAATACTCCAAAATGATGTGTATGCAGTTATCATAGATGATGACCAAATCCTTCACTGACAGAAAAGGTTTCAGTTGCCGAAGAGCAAAAGGTCTACGGAAGATGTTTTTGGAAATATTTCTGACATGTTCTTGCATGTCAAAGTTACAATCGAATGTGACGCCCCAAAATTTCAAATTTTCATTTAAAGGTATACCAGGAGTATAAAGGGTTCAAAAGAAAAGATTCTTCGGGTACTTCCTAGCGATTATTATTGCGTGTGCAACGTTTCGCCCCAAAGGCTTAATCATGCACGAATGAAGATGTACAGCGCAACATTCACATCATACGACCGAAGAAAATTGATACAAAGAAAATTAGTCACGTGAGCACATGTTAGGATTAAACAAGTTCTACTGATGACAAAGATTAAAATTACTAATGAAAATTAAGAAAAGCTTGAGGCGGATGTGGCAAAAGTTCATATGGTTGAAAGATTCTTTGCTGTTCATTAGGCTTGCCAGGAGCAATAAATTGATGAAGATCATCACGCTTGCGAGGTGAAATGAATATCTGTTGGCATTTTCCAATTTTGATGGTCATGTTTTTCAGGTCAACCCGTTCTTTCACTTTTGAATAAAGCAGATGCGCAGGGTTCAGGTCAGGAATTGCAGAGTGATTGATAACACCAAGTATGAGGATATCATCTGCATGATGGTTGCATCTCAAGATGCACATGGATTCAAATCAGAATGCAAATACCCGAATAGAAGAGGACCGATTGATGATCCCTGGGGAATGCTACTTTCAACAGACAGGTATTCACTACGATGGTCCTTCCATTTAATTCTCTGGCAGCGACGAGTCAGGTAATTCCCTATGAAGGTAACAGTAAATGCAGAGAATTTATCAAAGCGCATTTTTTCCAATAGTAACCGATGCGAAATTTTATCAAATCCTTTAGTGAGATCAACCGAAAGCAGGTTGCAAGCCACCACATTTCTATTCTGGATCTGGAGCTTTACCTTAACAAAGTTTTCGCCAGAAATGAGAGGGTACGCAGTTGAACTACTTTTGCGATAACCAAATTGTAGGGCATCAAATCTCCTGTTGAATTCTTTGCCAATATATTTTATCATCATTTTCTCAAAAAGTCGTTCAGGCAGGGGAAGTGACGATATTGGGCGTAAGTTCGATAGATCACGCTTGCTGCTTTTAGGCCAGGTCACCGCTTTTCCATATTTTTGGTACATCAGCAACACGTAAAAAGGTATTATATATAATATAGTCAATGGAATGTGTAGCACATCAGAAAACCTTTTCCAGACATATGATGATCGATATGGGCGTCATCATAACCAGGGGAAGATTTTGTCTTGAGATTCCTCAATATATTTTGAACAATACTTTTGGAAAATTCAAAAGGTAGATCAGAAATTGTGTTGTGTCACAACCATCGCAATCATCAATTGGATCGAAACAAGATTGTTCTTGAAATTTTGATTCAAGTCATTTAGTACAGTCAGTACGCAAAGGAACACATTTGGATGACATTTAGGCAATCAATCTTTATCGGTAGGATTATTCGTCACAGCTTTATGAACATCCCATACCGATTTTCCAGCAGAAGCATATGAAGATGCCCATCGTCGTTTATCAAGATCATCATATACATATAAGTTTTCCAGACATGTCAATGTTAGATTAGACATCCAATGTCAATTAACCGCAAGGAAACCTCTACGCTTGCGTGTCGACTGTTTCCTGAAGTGCTTGTTTGAGGAGCTGAAACATTGGAATAGATCCAAGTGAGAATATGATTCGAAATATCATGAGGCGATTTGAGGAAAGTGGGTCAGTTGCAGATCTACCAAAACGGGTACCTGAGCCTACTGTTCGAACAGAAGCTGCTGTGGAGTCTGTTCGACAAAGTGTCGAACAGAATCCAACAGTATCTACACGTCGTCGATCAATTCAACTTGGCATCAGAAGAAAAATATTGCGCGCAATACTGAAGGAAAACTTAGGAATGTTTCCTTACAAAATTCAAGCAGTTAAGTCTCTTCTCCCAACAGATTATCAGTCTCGCTTGAATTATGCCATGCGATTTGAACAGTTGGCAAGAGACAATTCTTATTTCTTGAGCCATCTCATTATGAGTGACGAAGCTCACTTTTATCTGAATGGCTTTGTCAATAAACAGAATGCGAGATTTTGGGGTTCTGACAACCCAAGAGACACAATTCAACACCGTCTACATTCACCAAAATGATTGGTGTGGAATTATGACTGCCCTAGTTAATGATGATTCCCATCCGTTGCATCATCTTGCACCTCGTGTATTGCAAACCTCAGGGAAGTTTGGCATTCCCTTCTGTAGAACATTGATTCGAAGAAACTGCTTCATTGTGACAATGGCCAAGTTAGCTAATAGTAATTTCTCGACATAACTTAAATGTTACTACTTGTGTTTTTAATGTGCTATTTCCTTGTGTTTATTTTCTTTTGGTGTTTACTTTATGCTACATTGTTTGTTAAGACATCGTGAACTTGGATTTATGTGCTATATGTGCTATAGCATGTCTCTGTACAGCCTCTCGATTTTCATTTCAGGCATAATCAAATATGCGCTATTAGTAGGCCTATTACTATTATTAGTTGCCATCCTGGGCCAAATGTTTTTGTTGATTGGGATGTTTTGCATAGTAGTACTTTTGTCTCCCGAATTGCAAATATTTGTATTAATTGCCACATTAATTTATATAAATAACAACATCGGCAGTTTTTCACTTGGGAGGGTTTTTCTTATTTCTACTGTTGAATCATGGTCCTCCCGCCTTCTGCTATTGGACACATGAATAAATTCATGTCTGACCTTCGTTTTTTGGCCAATGTCGTATGTCATTGAACAACGCATCTACTTGTTTGCATAATTGAATACGACAGCTGCTTTGCTTTCAGTTTCCTGAAAGAATTTTGAGCTGTTCGAAATCATTTTACCTCCAAGTTCACAACAATGCGGTTTCTGTGAGTGATTCTTTCCTACTCTTTCGAACAGTTTACTGTCTTCAACGAAATGAAAATGTTGACTTAATGTCGAATCCCTTGCAAGGCTTCCATGAGCGAAGCACAGCAAGACATTTATTTCATGGTTCTCTATTTGCAACGCTATATTGTGGCAAAAATAACGAGGATGAGATCTAACCAAGCTGCTCTTCCTCACATTGTCAATCATACGTAGTCATTTTCTTAATGAGATTTTTTATAAATTTCCGTTATTGATTTTCATTACGCTAAGCAATTTATAACTTTAACGTCATCTTTATAGAGATAAGGTCAATTTTATGACATTTTGACTTAAATTTGTGCCAAGTCGCCAGATCACATAGCTAACTGACTGGAATAAACAGCTAATGGGGACGGAATCGGCGGAGATGTTCTATTTTGACATAGGATTGTTCTTGATCCTTGTATGCGTGCTTGCATGTTTATCAATGTAAATAAGCATTATCTTGATCGCATTGGTAAATCAATTTAATCATCTTGTTACTTTTTTTATAGAAATAAAAATGCATGATATCTATCGTGTCATCAGAAGTGATTCAGTTTGCTTACATTACAATGCCAAATTTCAATTAAGTATTTTTTTGATACTCTCAAAAATAAATCTGAAACTTATAGCCGACTTAGGGTTTAACACCTCATGAAGGTTTGAAAATTTGTCATGAATATTCAATAAATTGAAATTTCCAGGAATAAAACGCGAATTAACGTCACAAGTGTTTATCATCATAATCACGTGAGCCAACGAGTACAAACGCGCTGCTGTACTTGATTTTCTTGTTTACTTGAGCCCATAATTTATTAGATATTGGTTTAACTTTAAAGTATCGCACAAAGTACAAACTCAGAAATAACAATAAGAGAAAACAAGCTCAGGCATCGAAATTGTTCACATATCTGAAGTGTACTGAGTGTTCACATATCGGTCCTTTATCGTTCAGACATTTATTTCTACCATGCATATCGGCGTATTATCAAAATCTTTGATTTAAACTGCAGTATCGAGAAGTTTTGGTGAGAAGTACTTCAGTGATATTCATCGTTGAAAAGATGTTGCAGAAAATCTCTTTGATGATAAGTAAAATCAGTGAGTGGAATGGTAGTGCATCGAATATTATCAAAAATATTGAAGCTACATAGCTCGTGTAGACGGTGTCCAAATTTCATTTCTGAGGTGGCAAAGAATGAGTCATAGTAATATCATATCAAAATTTTGACTGCTGCATTTTTCAAATTTTTAGCATATAACAGCCATTCAAACATCTCACAGAAAATGGGAGTTGCCTAACCTAATTCGAGAGTTTCTATATTTCGACAGTGACATTTTCTTTTTAATTCTTATATTACCAGATGGCATGTTTCATGTTTGCGCTATTTGTGCTTATTATCATTTTCATATTTAGAGGCTACAAAATTTATGTGCGATCGAACATTGAATCAAGTTGTCAAAAATCCTTTTCAACGGGATATTATGCGTTTGGAGCGATTGCAAAAATAATTCACTAGACAATTGTGTTAACGTTTTGATATTTCATACAATGACTACAGTGATAGGTCGCTCACGCTCAATTTTCGATCTTTGCAGTGGAGACGTGCTGTGCATGATTTATGCTTGTTTTATAAAATATATTATGGTTTCATCTATTTGAATTTTGACTGTTCAATTAAGCGAACGTGGTGGCTCGGTAGTTAAGTGTAAGTATTTAGTGTGCGAAATCTGATGGTTGACGGCGAAGAGAGAGAAGTCCGTCAAGCCCGCCGGATGCCTAAACCTCTTCAAATACGACGTTACCAACACAATCAGCGGTCGTCTGGTACCCGTTTAGGGAAACATGACGGCTTACCACGAACCGTCATCTTTTAAGCCACCCTCTGCGGGTATGCACTAGGGTTTACAATCCCGGGATCTCGACCCTATTTCCGAGATTAAAAATCCCGGGATTACGTCTTCGAGATCTCGAGGTATTTCGAGATATTTGAAAGATTGGCCCTGAGTTCCTTCTAAGTGACATAGTTAAGAGAGTCAATGGCTTTTTTGAATATGCATCAAAATTTTCTATGTTCCAAGTTTGATAAATTGCAATGTGCTGTATTTGCCGAGCCAGCTGGTTAAGCCTCGTTTCACACGATGACACTAGTGTCGTGACATTAGTGCCGAGGAGCAGCGCGAAATCTGTGCTAAATCAATGCCGTGACACAAACCGTTCAGACGCTTAATAAACAGTGTTGTGACACTGCTACTAGTATTGCTTCTGTAAACTGAAAATACTTCGTAAATTGATAGCTGAAAGACAAATCACAACGATTTAAAATATCGACTAAAGGCCCGTTCAAGGCTCATTCAGACAGAGAGGTTTGCGGTTTGCGGTCTGCAACAAATGGAACTGCAACAATTCAGTCTCTCGAGACAAAGAAATTATCCTCAAGCGGGTGAAACAAGTCCTGGAATCGATACCTCCAACATCGGTAGAATCCGAAAGGGCATTCTCGGCGACCGGTTTGTTCTTAACGAAATTACGGTCGAGAATGAGTGATAACACAATTCAGTGTCTTACCTTACTTCGCCAATATTTTTTACGAGTTGACTAGTTTTACCTATACTGTAGATGTTTGTTTAGTTCACGTTGAAAGATATACATTTTACAAGCACGTATCGTCTTTTGAAATATTTCTTGAAACTTAATGATTAAAAACATATACAGTATATATAAATCTCGATCGAGATCCTGGGATCCCGGGATTGCTATAGCCAGTCTCGAAAATCCCGGATTGAGAAAACGGCTCGAGATTGTAAACCCTAGCGTGATATGCACAGTATCCTAGTCTGGTAAGCACCGTGCGAGGCTTCCAAACTATCTTTATATACTATCCACCTACTTTTGTCGTCCTCCAGTGTCCTATCCTACTACTCGTGGCTGTCAAGTAGAACCACACTTTCTTCCTCGTACAAAGGCCTCCTCAAACACTTTCTTTCATCGTGTATATCGAATTTGGAACAATTTATCATCAGAATGCACTCTCGCAGCATTTGTTCGTTCATTCAAGCTTAATTTGAGAAATGTGAGCTGACCACCTGTTTCACTTAAATCTGATTGATATTTTGTTTTGTCTGCACTTTAGTTACGCTTGTATGTAAGTGTCTTCCATGACCATGACATGCAGTTTTAATGTGAACTTGTTGCTAATTGTGCTATCATGAAATGGAAATAATAAGATATAAACACCACTTAGCACACCTTCAATAATGAGCACCTGTTTTGGAACACTTTCATGAAAAGTGAGAAGTAAAATTCATTTAACTGTTATTTCTGTCTTTCGGTGAAAAAAATTACTAATCTTGAAAAAGTTGTTTTTGTTTAAAGCAATAATAGGTTGAGTATCTTCTAGACAGAGTTTTTAAAGCTTAACTTTTACGGGAGAGAGAACGATCTGAAATTTCGATGGTTACAATCAATAACCCTTGTGACCTTCTTCAGTACAACTGAAATTAATAATTACTTGCGAGATCTCTCTCTCTCTCTATCTCTCTCTCTCACGAAGCGCGAGACGCGCTCACAAATCCGATATACACTTTACTGTTCCCAAAAGAGCACACTTGAAAATGTGCTGTTTTCATACTGGTCATCACTAAAATATTGATGGCTTGAGCAATAACTGAACTTGCAAAGAAAGTTTAGATGACATTTGTGGCCAGTTTACACAGAAATGTGCTATATTGACTTAATTTTCTTTGACTTCACTATTTCTTTCTTTCCCCTTTCACCCATGTTATTTCTAATCCGTGCATGTACTAGACATTCCAGAGTAGATTTTAAAAATCACAGTCTTTGTTAGATGAGATAATTATAAATTAAAAATCTGATCTGAGAGGGGCGGATCGCTGAAATATTAATTTAGAAAAGTAAAAACAATCAACAAAAACAAGTAAATAAAACAAGTCAATTTTATTTTCCTTTTATTGAAAATCAGTGATTATTTGCACCAAAACATGGCAGTTTGTTAGAAGCTTGTAATTACAGTCCGTTTCATAAAAAGTGGATCATCCTAAAATTTGGACTAAAATAAAACATAAGTATGATACAGAAAGCATTTTTTCATGACTTATTTCCATGTCCATAATATATTTAAATGTCCTTATATAATCTGATAAGCTATGATACAGTAAACGGTTTCCTTAAAGAAGTCTAATATTTTGTGGCCCTTACCCCTATTTCAATGACATTACCAATTCGTCTAAGGGCATTGATTCGATGATATCGTTGATTTTAATTGACTGCTCTACACTTTCTCCACTCTCTTTTTAAACAGTGACGTAAGTTGTGATACGCCATCTGTATGTAGCAGTGAACGACGAACGTTACGTTTTAGAATACTCCATACATTTTCTATGGGATTCAGATCAGGAGAACGAGCTGGCCAAGATAATGTCCTAAGCCCTAATTGAGACTTGCATAAGTTGACTCTACCACTCCTGTGACACGTAGCATTATCATCCATAAATAACCAAGTCCGCATGGATCACCAAGTTTGATCTGTCATTTGGCCAATGTTCATAACTTCGTAAAAACATTCCACATAGCGTTCAGAATTCATGGTTCCATTGCTGTGTGTCGAAGTTTCAGGAGCGCCTGGACCATTGGTCAAATGCCAGCCCAAATCAGTAGAGTACGACACCACCTTGTACCCGAGGACGATGTAAATGTCTCCGGAATTTCCTAGATCAGATTTTATCCATAATCTCAATCGCGACCATCTACTATCCTTCAGACGGGACTGATGCCTCATCAAGACCAGACAAAACCCGATCCGCATTGATTTCGCCAAGTGACAATGACTCATAGGTCCCCTAGTCATGACCCCAGTTTCTAGCAAGGTTGACACTTTGCCTTTTGTGAATGCGATCCTCGTTATTGCGTTCATTTGTGCTTTGTATTGGTTTTCAACCGGTAGAGAGATAGATTTCTAGCTGAAAGCAATCAGGAGTGCTGCCAACACATACCCAACGGCAACGAAGTCAGGAAGCTATGGAACCACTGAAGTCCCAGTTAATCACATGGTAGCAAGTCTACATTATTGTTGATGAATAATGGTGCTACATACTGGCTCATGATTGACCGATTTCTTTATTTTTGTTTTGCTTGATAGCTTTTGGCTTGTAGAACAACATATTACATAACAAAGGACAACAAATGTAATTTTATAGGAGTGAGGTATGGATTTTGTGTAACATTGCTAAATGAACAGATCAAATTGTCTACTACTTTTTTATCTTAACAGGAAAACTAAACTCAATATTCATGCTTGAAAATTTCTATACAATGATATTACGTAAGACACAACTGACATATCTTCCAAATTTCAGAGAAAATTCGTTCAAGTTTGGCGGCGAACTTAGACAAAGTTGAAGTTAAGGCGAATTGCTTTAAGGGTTGATACCCAAATTTTTATTTATGAAACAATCTGTTACAATTTGCAATAAGCTAGATCGCAAAAGTTTATTGCATGACAACAATGGTAGTATCAGAGCATGCTGTCAGAGCGAAACACAACTTGTTAATCAAACTTAAAGACAGATTAGACGAGATTTTGAATAATATCCAATGTATTGAGTAAATTGTTAAATGTGAAAGTTGGACCCAGAAGAAGATGATCAACACAGCATCGTAGATTTCACTTTCTAAAATGGAAAAAATCGAAAAATTCAAACTGTGCGCTACATGATCACCGTTCTAGCGCAGAATCAGATGAAGAAACTAAGATTCTATGGATGATGTGTCGATCACTTCATAGCAATTGACAGCAATAGATCAAAATTTTTTATTCGCCACTGCAGGCGCAAAAACAACCCATGATTTCCTTAGTAAATATGTTGACAATGTCTACCATAATGATCACTGAATCAACATCGATAGTGGCGATTATATCGATTGTTAAAATTCAGTTTACCGGAAATCTTTCTCAAAACGAAATTCTAAATACATGATTACTTGTGAGGAAATGCAAGATTGGTCAAAATAAGCGAGTTATAGCAGAATTTCGAAACATAATGTACATCGTTTTATTTAAAGTTCATTTGGTGGGCATCGCTTATCCAAGCAGGCTTATTGCTATTTATCCGAGATAAAACATATTGTTTTCGCAAAAGTGAGCAGCCATGATGCAGTCCCATGGTCACTTTTCCAAAGACTCTCTTCTACTAAAAAGTCAACAAAGCGCAAATCTCTGACAAAACATGACCAACCTCATGCATTAAACGCTAAAGTAAATTCAATCAGTTTCTAAAGCAATTTTTGTTACTGTAATTCTTCTTGTTCTTTTTTAATTTTATTTTTTCATGTAATTTGCAATCAAAAAATATGAAGTGCAGACTTAATTGCAAATTTTTCACTGAGTAATTACCGCAAGCAGAATGCTAATTATGATTGTTGAAGTATGAATATGCAAATTGTATCAATTAAACAAATTGTGGAGTCTGTTATTATGTTGCTAACATATAGAACAAAGCAAAGATGGACATTATACAGCCGTCAGATCGATCTCTCCTCAGGACCCGACCACCGTTCGATCTTTACTTAGGATTAACTGAAACTGTAAAAAATGCAGTTTGTATAAAAAATGTGAATCCTTCATTTTCCTATACTATATTCATATTTAATTATGTCTAATTTATAGACAGTAGGGCAGTCAAA
This sequence comes from Prostheceraeus crozeri, assembly GCA_907163375.1. Lineage (NCBI taxonomy): Eukaryota > Metazoa > Platyhelminthes > Polycladida > Euryleptidae > Prostheceraeus > Prostheceraeus crozeri. The sequence continues at coordinate 298,625 of CAJQUW010005375.1, read as the reverse complement.
GAACCACTACTTTAGACATAGGTCCACTAATTTAATCCTCCAGGTCAAAAATTATGATTAATATGTCAATAGTAATTTGATAGTATAAAATAACTAGATTATAGCTTCAAAAAATATCTTAAAATAAGTTATATGGATAAAAATCAAAATTCATAGTATCAGGGTTATTGTGTGTACACAATGCATTCATTTAAAATCAGTTTCAACTTTGCATCAAAACGCTACAATTTCAGACTCACCAGTCAATTAATTTCTTTTTATCAAAAGTTCACATCTTATGAGGTTGATTACATTTGTGGTGATCATCAAAGTGAACGTGGCAACGCTGATTACAAACTACAATTGCAATCTACCAGAATAACAAATAGAAAGTATGTAATAGTTTACATATGTATATTATTACATTTAATATTTAATGCAAACTTTGTTGACATTGTCTTACAAACTTTGATATGATGCTACTTCTGCCAAAAAAATTCTTGTGCATGATGGTCTGAGGAACATAAGAACATTAATGTTTCTGGATTAAAAGTAAAAAATGACATTTTTGAGAACCAGACTGCCTGTAATTTGAATGACAAAACATTCTCTTAGCTGCTTTGACTTGAAAGAATATATAATAATTATCTGACTCTATCTGAGATACTGATGATGCCATATGTAACTATGATTGTAGGGGGGAATATCTAATGTTTACCGAAGCATCAGACTGTAAAAAGTTCGATCTTTTTCCTCGACCAAATATCGTGTACTCTCATTATACTTATCCGAAGATCACTTTTCTTCCTCCACAAAGTAGATGAATATCTATGTCATGGAGACCATTATGATAAGCCGATGAGTAGAGAATCGTGATCAGTTGTATACAATCTGTTGTAGCATTATTATTTGAGGATAAAAATGCTTGATGAATGGAAAATGTAATACAGAATTCCCCTTTCTTATGCATTTATTTTCAATCTAATGTCAAGTTGCAATATCGATTACTCGTGACCGTAAATGTTCGTTTAATAGACTTTTATAAGTTTGACTTCAGATGATTTGAATTTCTCATTTTTGTGAAGGACACATGGCATACTTGCTGTTCCTTAGCAATCGTTGGTGACGTACAGCTGTGGTAGCTGCTTCAGTGGGCACAATGTAAAGAATAGCATTTTTTACACAACCACCTCATCAATTTGTCGAATCTCATGAAACACTAGAAAGTTTGCGCACGTTGTCTAAACCTATCTATTTATGAATCAAGTGTGGTAATTTATGCGCTTCGCTGTCAGCATGCAAAACAAATTATTCTTATTGACGATCTTTTCCTTTATCAATTTGAATATGGAGACTGTCTTCTACTTAGCACTTGGTGGATTACATCAGCATTTTAATTTCTGGAATAGATAAGTTTCCGATGATTTGGCGTAGGAAACCAAAGGTACAGCTATATATCTACGAACCCACAATTGAAATGACAGTCGGTAGAAGATTATTGTTAAACTGGAAGAAATGTCCCTGCGTCTTATTAATGATTGTCTTTTCCATTTCTAAATCAATTCCTGTTTTCCAGGGGTAATGGCGCACACGCAATGAGTTATAGTGGATAATTGAGAAGTACACATTTATTACTAAAGGAAATGGGATAGAATATGTCGGATAAGGCTAACAGCTTTCCCGCACAAGCCTTTGTAGAATAATACACAATTCTACCAGTTCATTTTGAAGATGTCTGAATTCGACACTTCGTAGTTTTTAGCTTCAATCTTGTTGAATTTATTACAAGCAAGACAAAGTGCAAACGCTCTATTTTTTATGATCATACAGCGCGCTCTCAACTCAAAATGCTAATTTGTAAATAAATTGAACTCCTAAGATTTGGCACGATTTGAACTTTTTCTTAGCAAATTAACCACAGCTGAAATTCAGTCCAGACTAATTGTATATTTGAGTCGAAATGTGTTTGTTTTATTATCTTCATACTAGCGTCAAATTCCGTCCCTTATTTCATTTGAGCTTTTCAAATGGATTTAGACTTTATCTTATCATTTTTCCTTCACTGACTTTCATTACTGTTTCGCGTTTTAAAGATCAATCATCTCAACAGAAACATCTTAAGATGCATCTATATTATTGTTATTTAATGCACCTAATTCGTCAGTTAGTTATTCCTTATTTACTGTTTTTTGTTCCTCATTTTGTTTTAAAGTCGATCCAACAGTATCAGATGCACATCTTTTAAATAACTTTTGCTACAAGTGATGAAGCAAATGGATTTAGTTTAATGATGAAAATCAAATAATTGACCTACATCTTCGATGGGATATAATTTCAGCGTTTTTTCCAAACTCGTTGTTAAGTAACGCTCTCGCGATGCCCCAAAGGCTTGGTCGAAATTATTTTTTTCAGTTCTAAAGTCAAGGTAAAGCTCAAGCACAGGCAAAATTCAGAAGAGCCCGTCAACGTATCTATGCTTTCTATCGGTCGATTGCCTGTTGATCAATCGATTAATCAGATAAAAATTAATCGATGAATATAGCCATTAGTCATAAGTTTTATACTCGGTGCTTCCGCTATGTGGGTTAATTGTCAACCCTCCGAATATGTCAGCTTAATGTCATCTAGAATACAAGAATATATTATAGAAATATATTAATACTATTCTATATATATATAAAATTTTTATTATACTTTACATAATTATAGAATATTAGAAAATATTCGATAATATTGAATATATTAATAGCGATCTGCAATAAACCTTTTCGAAATGATGCATATATTATTTGATTTTTCTACAGATAAGCCACTGCTAATGCAAGATGTTGAACAATAGAACATTTAGAGCAAAGTCACAGTTCAACAACGTACATGATAAATAAAAGTTTTTTATTACGAATACTGAAATAGTAACTGAGAGGACTATAGCGTGGGAATGCTCTGGGCCAAGAAAAGCTCCAACCCAATAACTAAATGCCAGAAAAATAAAATTCAGCGAAGTAGAAAAAACAGCTATCTGCTAATATATTCAATGAGGTTTTTATTGAGGAAACTCATGAAATTCGATGAGATATGTCATGCGAAAGCGCTCCAAAATCCGTCGTGGTGTAAATTGTCATAAGACACATGTTAGAAAAATTCTCATAAAAAATCAAGAGATTTTCGTGAGAGCAAGAGCCGTATAATTGAAACAAAATATAGATTGCAGTAAAATTTTCAGAATATTGATTGACATGTCTGCTGTTCTCATCGATTTTCTCAAAGTATTGAATGAATAGATTGAAATCCAATGTGATTTTCCTTGAACGATAAAAAACAACCGAGTTGAACAAACTCCGTGAAAAAGCGCTAATTTCTCACGTAAGGTCAGAATAGATAATCAGCAGACGATCGAAATGCGAACAACCCATTTCTTGATCAATATTTCTATTTCAGCAAAAAATGACGAAAAGTGGATGTACAGTGACCTGAGAGACCTACTATCACTCTGCGAATATTATATCAATTTTGATAAAGCAACACGCCTGTTACTTTGTCTATGAAGAATTCGACAAGTGCAATGAAATCATGAAAAAAACGATTTCCACAAGTTAGCGATCCAACAATCATCCCGACTGAAAAAGCAGTTTCGTTACTTGATACTCCCATGTTACTCTAAGCTCACTTTTGATCAGATTTTAAAATACCTTTTTGCCGCCTCGGATGCTATCGAGAGCCAATGGATTCGAACGAAGCAATTTTCAGTTCACTCAGATCTCCTCGTTGGTATTTGATATTTCTCTTCGTTTCACTCAGTTCGCCGTTCCATTTTGAATTTGCGCTAAACCGTTTTCAGTTTCACTTAAAAGCACTCAGACTCTCTCAGTTCGTTCACTTTGCGAGACGATACTGAATATGACAAGGCGACAGTCTGCCTTTTCCTTGGAGGGCGGATGCGCTGTTGGAAAAATCCGCTTTCTTATAGGCCTGCTTAGACTTGCATGTGTAATGGGCGAGGGGAGGCCTTCAAATCTCCGTTAATGGTAATGTGCTTGTCGAATTGCATGCGGATAAAAGTGTTCATTTTATCAACACATTTTAAGAATGAGAAAGCCACTTTCTTCTCATTATTGTAATAATGTGATCAATATGTTTCCATACACGATTGTAATCAATTTTGCATAATACGTGATCACAAGGCTACTTATAAAAATGCACTTTTCTGAATGAAAGTTTGGTGACCTTGAGACCAACGAGGAAAAAAACCTTTGCATAACTGAGTTCCATGAGTTTAAAATTGCAAAACCTCAAACTAGGGGCCTACCAAAATCATGTAGCTGCATGAACAGTATATTGATTTGAAAGCTTTTATGACTGTGCTGAGTTTTTTAAAAAAATGTATCAAATCAGCATCATAGAGCCTAATAGACCATCTAAAGCGTCATATATAGGAAACATGAATCTACTCGATCTTTTTTTCTTGCCTGACACTATAAATTTAAGGCACCCTATGTGGTGACAACAGAAATTTTTGCGTTTAGCTTCCGATTAAATTGCTCCTCACCGAAATTTGGTGCACTCGTTTGCTGATAATTTAAAAAAAAATGAAACTTCTTGTTACTATGATACACATTGTACATCCAGATCTAAGCCTACTACCTATTGCATTCAGGCGTAAAATATATTATTTATGATGCTAAAACTACACAATATACATGAAATTGAAGACACTGTCAATGTATCAATGGTCAATATGTCGACAGGAATTGGAAAAAGCAGCGATAAGTCAGTTTCGTTGTCTTCAATTCATGAACGGTAAATATTCTTAGTTCACGTCAAGTTCAATGGCTGAAATATCCCGTTCACCTAAGTTCACTAGTTCACCAGTGAATGACTGAAACCTCGTTCCGCTCACTCACTCAACGCTACTCAAAAGCGCGAATGCAATGGTTAGAGACCAAATATGAATTAATATAAAAATGAGGAATTCCAAATTGAAGTTTTGCGCAAAAAGCAGCTTACTCAATGATGCAATGCTTTGCCTCAATCGTTTTGACTTGATGACATCACATTTTTCCCTCTGCTCTAGTACATTGAGCGATGAAATCCGGGTTATTCGAGTTGCATATTTGGGCTGCCGGAACTTGTGCGAAATTAATTTGATCGCGATTTACTAAAATCCTCTTATTGAGTTTGTTCGAAATTGCATATTAAGACAAGGAGCAATATAAATATTCGCCGTTACATGATTGCTCGTCACATTTTATAATTAATTCCCAATTCCAGTTTTGGAACAACATCCACAGTCAGTCAATAATGGAAAATTTTCGCATGGAATATTTGAACAGAAAACGGAAGGAGTTAACAGTAAAGAGTAAGAGGGAGAGGCTGAGTAATCCTTAAATTACTATAAGAAAGGGGCGAGGAGGCACCGCATATAGGGAGAGATCGTAGCGGAAGCTAGCGAGGAAGGAGACACGAGTGCTGATCTGCCGCTATATGATAACTCTTCTCGATTCTATATCTTCCTCTTCTCCATCGATTTCTCTCTATATTCCTCTTTCTTCGCCTCACTTCCCTCCCTTCTTCCCTGGCGGCCCTTTGTTTCCCCTTCTCTCCTATATTCCGCCGTGTCTACCCTCCTCCAGCTTCCCCCGTGGCATACCGGCTCCATAATTCAATTTCTACCCCCCCCCCACCCCCCTTTCTCTCTCTCCTCTTTTCCTCTCCCTCTTCCGGACCCCTGCTCTGCCACTTCGCACTCTTTTTATTCAAAAACTGTAGACTATTGTCCATAGTCCTATCGTACACCAATACCATGGAAGTGTCTACAAAAAGTTGCAGCAATGAATGTGTGATAAAAATGGTGACATTGCTACAGTTTATTTGATCTTATAAGAGAGATAGGCAGGAATATGCTGACTTACGAAAAATACATTTAGGTTTTACGGGGGACTAATGAAAAATCAAGATGAAATGAAGTAATGATTGTGGAATAGAACAGAATATACAGTATCTGGAAATGAATTGATAAGAATGCATTAATTGATGAATAATTATATAAATATCATACATTATCATTATATGAAATATCTCAAATAATGCGTCTTTATATTTATTGGCACGGATCATGCAAGGTATACATACGTACTTACCAATGTGATTTTATATTATTTTATCATACAATAGGGCATGGCATTACAGTTTCTATAATGTGATATACAATTAAAATTCTATAGCTTGCTAATAATCCTTTATTATTTCAGTATTAGCAATGTGCTAACAATTGAGATGCCAACTCCTAGTAAAGGGAAAACGGAGACTTCGGATTCACCAGTGTCATACGGGTCAGTAGGCTTCTGGGTCACTGGGGACACTATTACATTGACTCGCTTCAATCGCTGGATACAATATTCGACAACCCAATACTATCAGCACACGACCTTTGATAGCTTGCTCTTATATCCTCGACCTTGATGAATCATCATTTTCTCATGCATCCTAATCTGAAAATTCCAGATAGAATGATTCCAAAACCATTATTCGTCTATTCAAATATGGAAGCACATTTTAGCATACTTCCATTACTATATCAAGTATGGAATGAGCCGCATATTTGTGCCGATAGGCATGTACATGTAAGTAGAGCGCAACGAAAATCGAAGATAGTTTTCCCAATATTTAGCATTGGTTGGCCATGATTTGTGCCTCAATTTCGAAGACATATATTGCAAGCATGTCATAAATATTTACACACATTGGACAAAATCTAGCTGTGCAGTCAATTTAAGAGTTACATGAGTTTTTATCCGCACAACCATTATTATCTTGCTAATGTTGTTCCTATTATTAAGATTATTGATATCAACAAAACGTGGATAGGGCTATGCCATTTAAAATAAGAGCAAATAAAAGTCCAGTGATGTTTTATCAGCACCCCATAAGGTTATTTCGCAAAGAGAACAAGTTGACTAAAGCGGAGCGGTTTGTGAATGTTCTTCTAATCTTGTGCGACGCTTTTCTTCAGTAAAAGAAACTTATCATCTTATCTGATTGGCATAGCTGAAAGCTGCGAGGCCGTTGGGAGCCGATAGGTCTTGTGCTCAATTGATAATAATACATCGACAGAATTTTTTTATGAAACCGTTTCATATCAGAATAATGTTTGATTTTTTAAAGCAAGAGTTTTCTTTCCATTCGTATCGTCCTCAAAATGGTTCCGATTTATGATATTCCTGAGGTGAACTTTTTCTTCTGTATCAACTGAATGCTTCTTAACTGATCGTTTTGTCACACAATCCTTTCAAAACTCCTCCATGTTCAAATATGTTTGGCTCCTTGATCTCCGGAAATTGACGACTTCATTCCCTGATATCATCTATACAAATATGAAAATTGTACAATTGAGCGGTGTTCGGGACATATCGATCATCGAAGTGGTTTTTTTATTGTTGCACAGTGTTGGTCTCATCTATCTGGTTATTTCGTGTGTCCAAGGACTTGTTCTCAATTCTTTCACAATGACCGCTTTAATCAGATCACGAAGAACAAACCATTTTAAATTTACTTCTGCGACATATCACCGTTTTGCGAATCAATGTGTTCTGATTTCCAATGCCGGAGACTGCGTCCAAACATTTTATAGAAAACTTTCTTCATTGATGGGTCCCGGTTGGATGACCCAGCTGCGGTTGACTTTCACTATTCGTGGACATCCAATTGTGTGGGATGGCTTCGTGAGCTCCGTTCACATGTTTAAGGAAACTGGGACCATGGGTGCGTTGTGCTCTGTGAGGGGGAATTCATATTGCCTTCGTTGAATTCTCGTCTAAGGGTCGTACCCGTCGACTTTGCGTACTTATTTTAATTCTCATGTGGGTCCTGACTGGCAGTGTTTACGTTTTTAAGATTGCTGAAACTCTGACTGTAGTCAGCGAATGTCCGTCTCCACTAAACCAAGCAGACTACATACTAGAAGGCAATAAGGGCCATTGCCGAGATTTATGTTTTTGATGACAAGTGGTCTCACAAGCACTGTACTACCTATTGCATTTATGCATGTGTGCAAATTATTTCTCTTCTACAAAACATACGTGAAATCCCTGCAAAGTTTCATAAAACCTGCAGCGCTCGCTCCGCCGCGCAGTCTTCAACGATGTAATCGTTCACAGTACGTTTAAAATGATTCAAAACTGCTTGTATAAATTACAAACTTGCAGATATTTACATGTAAACTATTCAAATAACAACCAAGTTAAGTGATCGTCAACCCTTGGCCTACACCGGTTTGGTGTAACTATCCTGAGCTGTTTTACCGATGGGAATACGAATGTGGTGTGAGTAGTGGGGGAATGGTATTCTTCTCCAATATGAATTCCTATTCTTGGATTTTTTTGTCAAGAGACCTGTGAAGTAGGGAGTTTAAAATGCATACAAAAGTACTATGTAATGTCGACAGAACATATTTTGAATGCAATCGCTGGGTAGGCACAAGCATGTATAAACTAATACACGATGGAGCTTACTAAGTCATTTGACTCTGTTGAAAGGAACATCCTACAAGCTCAAAAATTATGCCTTTAACGATGGACTATTATGGATCCACAAATTAGGCGAGAAGAAAATATCAGCAATTAAACTGAAAGCGTTAGACATACTATAAACCAAATCGTGCTTCGAGAACTTCGACTGCCGGAAGCGATAATGGGGGTTACATTCACAATATAACAGGAATGTAAGCGTCATATTATTCATGTTATCCATGATTCCTTTCAAATCATTTTACATCAAGGCAGTCCCGTCATGTCTGTAATGCTTTTTGTTCGATTAAGGCTCGGGCGAGGAGGGGAAGCGAGGGTGAGTTCTATACTACTGACGTCATAAAAAAAAAGTTAAAAGGTCACCTTCAGAAACCAACGTATTTTCAGAAATAAATGCACATATAAATAAATAAATAAATAAACTGTCAATAAACGCACAATGTGAAATGACATATGACATATGAAAAGTGTTCAGATCTGTAAACTGTTCTGCAACTTTCTTTAGTATGAATGAAACAGGTCATCCATAGGCGCAAGCTGTGTGGAATTTGGTCGCGGAAGAGTCCATGGGGTTTTGGAAAAAAAGAGTTGGTGTCACGCCTTTTCTGTGGCACGCAGGCTATAGGACAGGGAGATCAGAGGAGAAGGGAGCCGTTTTGGAAAAACCCAAGCAACAATGCGATCGCAAGACCAGGTTCATCGTGCTCCAAGCGCTACAAAACCGCGATCAAATGACAGAAAATCAACATAAACCTAACAACTGAAGGACAGCAGAAGAGAATAAAATGATACATGTCATAATACGATTTCCGGAATCGGTGCTACACAAGGCTTTCCCTCAGATCAAGAGTCCCAGGAGTTACGAATTACTTTACAACATCGCGCGTAAAGAAGGAATATAAGAAGCATTGGTGCACCGAAACATAAGGTTGGACGGCTCAACAATGGGCAAATATCCTTCTTAATTGACGAATCCTGGTGACACACATGTCTTTTCCCATGATCGCAGTATTAATGTCTGGAGAACGAAAAGGTGAAACAGTTTGTTCCAATTTCTGACCCCTCACTGAATAGGCAGCAATTCCTAATTGCCTACAATCCGTGGTCATTCCTTACCCCACTGAGACGACGTTGCAAACAGCTTGCCTGGCATGCGATGGGGGACACAAACGTCCATACATCGCGATATTGACTGTGTATTACTCAGCCAATTTCAATTTTCTTTTTGATCTTTTGTTACATGAATCACGAACCTTATATGCATACCATTGAATTTGGGAATATATACTTGCATATTGATATAAGTGAACTAACCGCGCTTTTTAACTGCTTGAAATATACAAATTATTATTACTTAATTGTCAGATGAAAGAGTTTTAAGAACAATGTTGGAGCATATTTGATTGAATTTGGGCTGGGTACAGGAACTGTCTGAATGCAGCTCCAAATAGAGATTTTTGAAAAATGCATGCATGTCCAGTTTCAAGTGAACTGCAACAGTCTCAGTTCAATTATGTTGAGTAGAAAGAGCCTAAAAGTATGCCTGTTACATCTAAAAAACAAATGCATCATAAACCTTGTCGAGTGACTTGAGAATCTGTCAATTTTTTAAAATTCGAGATGCTCTAAATTTGTAGCAAAAAAGCTGGCAGTAATTGCTTACACAGATAATTAAACGAGTAAATGCCCCCCTTGCAGTGTTTCCAGGAGCATTGTTTATTATGGCACATAATAACCATATAGATGAATCTGAAGAGTGAATGACCATGTTAATTATGACTTCATATACTTTGCGAAGCATACTTTGCTACTATAAGTGGCTCAAGCAAGTAATTTCAAATCTTGGTGATGAATTTTGCATTGGAATTGACAAAATTTTTCGAACTTTCAAAAAAGTACTTCGCTCTCTGAGATGCAGAGTCAAAATATTGCATGCTGCACATTGGAGCCTGATGACTGATGCACTTTGGACGTTGAGTATCAAAAATCAAACACAACAACAAGTCACAAACACACAACCCCTTCGCCAGAGATGGTATTTATAAGAATAGTTCTTGAGTTCGCTCGCGCAAAAATGTGCACGTAGGAGAGTTGGCAGAGGCAGCAAACGACTTCCCCTCAAGGCTAAAATCGGAAACAACTGGGCAGTAAATGATAAATGCTTTCGTACAACTGCCCGGAAAAAAAAAAAGTATATCTTTGTTACAACAGCTAGATCTAGAGTCAAGCTAAATTTTACACTCTCTCAACATAAATTTGCTAGTACTACTTCATTTATTTGTGACCAGCCGTTAGATAGCCAATTTGAAAGGCTGGCAGACATTAAGCAATTTACTTCTCTCTTTCTCCGCTCTAAGATCCTCTCACCAACATAGATATAATCGTGATGATTAAATCATCCAGAATCTTTCGACAATATAGCGCTACAATTAATGGTTAGATATATACTCAGTAGCACAATATTATATTCATGAATGATAATCTCGCAGTATAAACGTTAAGAATCTTAGTTGAATAAAGAGTGAAGAAAATCAATGGAAATCGCAAAGTTAAAATGCAAGAAGAGGTAACACAGTCTCGTCTCTGGTCATAAAAGGAAAATGAATGAGCAACCGGTTTGACGCGGTTCTGCCGAGTATTGAAGAGATACTCAGGAGTGTTTGTATAACTTGCTAAAAACAGTGTGTTTTCCTCGATCCTATGAACGTCAGAGGCTTGACAAGCCTATCACGTTGAGCATGCATATTTGTATACCGTTGTGAGCTCTTCTATCAAATATTCGTTTTGAAAGGTTTCTTAGAACAAACTTTTTGTTTACTATCCGCCCAAAACGCTGGAGGTGACACCCCTACCTACACAATGTTCCATGCAGAGTGGATCTAGCCAATAGTAGATTGTAGTGGAACTCTCTGATCGACATGTAGAACATCAAAATATTCCCGTAATCCGCGTCTTGGACGCAGCCCAGCGCACACTCCCCACACCCCCCGGGAGCCCTCCTCGATATGTGGCTATTATCTTGCTATATTATTTTATTTAAATAATGCGGCTATAATTTTTCTATTGATCGAGCGCGCCCATGATCACAGCGACAGGCACAAGAAATCCTTATTCAAACTACCATAAGACAACGAATAAAAAAAAGCAACAATATTTCTGGAAAGATTAATATGTCACTTAACTAAAGTAGATGCTCCACCAAAGTGAGCAACTCCAATCCATGTTTCGACAAAAGAGCTCATCACAGAGTGGTCAATCATGACACTTAGACTAGCATAGCGCTCAAATCACTCTGCATCAGTCTCTTTTGGAAGACACGTTCGATAATCGCGGCCATCTGGCCAACTCTTTGTTATGTTGAGAGTGTCCATACAGGTGCACCTACCAGAATGCTACACTGTACAAGTACCAGTACAGAACTTCATTATATCGCCCCCGCGCGCCATTTTGAAATAACCGGACCCCATTATTTCGCTATACGAAGGGTAACTCGCGCTCTGATTGTGCCTATTCACCACTTTATCTGATCCATGATAGTTCATCATTAATTAATGAAGCCAAGACCATCATTCTGTCATGCGTTGGTAACCATTGGATTCGCGATTAATGCATTTGTCCATTTTCGATTACATTGCAGCTACAAGGCTGCTCTCGCTCTACAAACTATTTCGAATTTCGATCTAAGTCGTTGAAGTTGATCGGTACATTAATTCAAAAATGTATCTTCGGGGTCATACCCCAATCCATCTGCTACAATAATATCCATCCCAAGCCCACACAACCATTTGGCTGAGTTGACATTCACAAACTTTTCCACAACATCTCCGATTCAGCAAACAATGCATGACATAGATGCAAGACCGTAACCATAATTTAATAACAAGATTATTAACATGAACTCTGAAACCCCTCCAAAGTTTCATAACAATACCCTCATAACGAGGCTGTAGCCCTCCAGAAACTAACAAATCTTCACTTTATCTAGCATCTACTTCCAATTAACAGCCATTATAAGCGCACTAAGTACCCTCGCGCCCCTTGGTCTATTCTCGTGTTTTCCCAAAGTGGCGCCAATATCGCCTCCTGTTGGCAATGAGACTTGTTTTTGGGCGATCAATGGAAGTCAAACCAGAGCGATTTTTGAAGGTGCAATTGCCGTGAAAAGAGCGATGGCGGTTCACAAATTAATGCTCCCCCCAAACCATATGCTTTTTTTGGTGAACTAGTTAGAGAGTTGTGCCATGTGCATATTAACGAATCGGAATGTTCCATATATGAATCTAGTAGTCTAGTCAAACAGCATCAGGGCCTATAAGGTGGAGATAACTGAAGAGGAATGATAATGCCCATCCTAGTGATAAGAAGTCAATTGATCGATGTACATAAGCGCACTTTCCTGTTTTCGGCAGTGGCGAGGCGCGCCACTATTTCCAAATCGACAATGGACAAACACCTCTGCAACAACCCGTTAGGCGTGAGAACGCCAAACCCTAGTCTTACGGAACCGCACGCCTGAATGTCATTAGACCACAACTGTATTCCACACACCTAATTAACTCATCATCCGTCAAACATGAATAAAAAAAACCTTACCTGTCAGCAATAAGAAATGTTAGAGTCGCACACTTTTTCAAAAGTGTCAATATCAACACGAAGTACAAGCCATTTGTACGTCTCAAGGTCCCACATTTGGATTCTCAAAAACTGGAAATATTTCACTCCTTGGGTTTCGGCAAACATTAGTAGACACTACGACCTCGGGATCCTTGATGCTGTCGATAGGGAGGAAACACATCAGGCCATTTAATCTCATTTTATCGTAACAATGAAATCGCGGCATTTGACCCCAGAGAGTGATATACCCCCTTGAGAATTTCCTCTGCCACAAGACGTTTGACATATAACCCTATTTGTAATGTTGATACACTCATGGTGTGTCATACACTGCGAAAACACTTTCCACTGAATACATAAACAGCCGGTTTACACTTTTTTTCAGCATCTGACACCACGTTCAATTCGCCTGGTTGTCAAGCTCACGGTACATTGTTCCGCTGTTTGCGTGCAAGGACGAACCCTCGATGTACTGCTTATCATAATTGCTTAAATTTGCGCGTCAAGTCCTCCGCCGACGTTACATCCATTATTAATTTGGCCACAATATTCAGCTGTATGATGAAGCCGATTCATCGTGCAATTTTTTCATCCTGTAACTCTACTAAATTTTAGATTTTCGAGTCGAGCTATCAATCAAACAATATGTATCCTATTCTGTGTGTAAAAATCGCGATGGCAAGCAGCGAAATCGAATCGTCAAGCATTAGCAAAAAGTCGCAGGTTGTTGAAGAGGTGGAGCACCGAATTCCTGCCAATTGATGGACAGATATTAGGCCTCGCGTCCCTCGCTGAGGTCTTAGAAATCTCGAGTCGTCTCCTTGTGCATCGCGCTGATGAAGAACAATTCTGACTCTAATGCGGCACTTTCGCGCAACCGCGCCCATGATCTGACAACAAGCCTTTCTAATAATTTGAGCTAAAAATCCACACGATATTAGAACACTGATACTCTCTGCCACACTCTCACTCCACCCCCACCTCCCTATACTTTATGTCAGACATAAGTAATCCCCCCCCCCTATCACATCCCCTTCCCATGCTCCTTTATGCTGATCGAATCTTCTCTGGCACTCTTTGAAAAAGTTGTAGTGAGTTTATTCTCTGGAAAATCACTTTATATTTTGATGGCAGCGTTAACACCTTTCTCTCTGTAAAGTTCGATTCTCAGCCACTGCATTCAGAAAAGCCTTCTAAGTAAATCATCAAATGAACTATTATTTCGCCCGTAAAGCAGCACAGCATCGTAATACAAAAACGTAAAGTGTTGCATCATAATAAAACTCGGAGATTTTACTGCAGTTGTCACAAACCCAAGACCGATTGTCTTAATTACTTAAGTCCGCGATTTCTTCTGCAAAAAATTAACTTAATTATCTGCATATTTGCTTCACCCTATCGAAGTCAATCACAGTGTTAAGCGCAATCAGATGCAAAGCGGCTGAAGTTTTTGGACCTCTTTTAAAAGCGCCTTAACATCGAGTTTGACTGCCCATGTACATAGGCGACTAGATATCAAATATACCATGTAAATTGCCTGTCTATACCACAATCTTCGCATTGAGACATTACTATCAATGAATGGACAATTTCATTCAGCGCATGCGGGATTCTCAAGACCAATACAGTGAGCGTTAGTCAGTTAAACCTCTTCCACCGCCTCCCTATTTGATCCACAACCGTAATCAAACTCTTACCGCACAATTTTTCAAATAATGGCGCTATGACCATAGACTAGGAATATGTAGGCTTAAGAGTGTCCTACTCAAAAACGTATCTGTATAACAGTGAAAACTTTTATAATTCAAAGATTCAGTTTTTTGTTGAGAATCACGTTCCGTTTAACTCACTCCCCGGTGGTCCAAAAACAATTACACACTTTGAGGCATTTTGAAAAAGTGCTTTCAACTACCATTTTCAGCAAATTTGGATACTACCGCGTACATGACGGACCCCATCACTTATAAGATAGTACTGGAAGAAAAGCAAGTTTGGAATGGCAGATAGGAATGAATATTTGCTAATAAGCAATTCTAACTAAAGCGGTAATTTAAGCTGATTGTCATGGTAATTTCATGACACACGCCGCATTAAATGTAGGTCCTTCGATAGAGAAAGATCGAAATGCTTATTGTGATCTTCTTGGCTGAATGTTTCAAGTTTCTAATTCCTAGTTCGTCATGCATGATTTATCACTGATTCACTAATTTTATGTGTCATTTCTGGAATCTGAATAGTGTGTGGACCCATTTCACATCTTATCAGAGGGAGGAAGTCTAATTGAAGATTCATTGTCCTATTTCTGATTAATGCTATTTAATCTTGCGCATACTACCATGCGGGGCAGGATTGCTTGTGATAAGCCTCGTATGATCACGCCTCAGAAAATACTACTAGGAAGGGTTGAGCATGAAACCGCTAATAGCAACCTATAGAATTGCCAATTTAAACAAACATACCTCTCCAAGCTGTCATGCACACGGAGAGATCTGTAAAATACCATCATTCCTTCTGCACGTTTTAACTTATCTATATAATGATCAGCTCCAATTCCAGTGGTAATTTCTTCAAAACTATGCACCAAAATTTGCATAAAATCTCACATTCCTCGCAAAAATTATCAACTATATCCCCTCGATTCATTTACTAAAACATCGAAGTATACACATAGAGTGAAGAGTTAATAAATGCGGAGTTACCTCTCTACCTAATATACCTGCTCTATGGGCTATACTATACATAATATAAATAATTATATAATTATTATTTCAAAATTGGTATCTACACATTTGCTACAACAGAACAATGCAATCACCTTTCATATCCCAAAAGAAGTAAAAGAAAATCCTGTCACACTAATAGACATAGTTTAAAGTTTACGAGAGTGAGTCCAGTCTGATAATTAGTGTGCCACGTATGAGTGAGATGAATCAAGAGATTGGAGAAAGTCGCAGCGGCTTTTAAATGATGTGCGGAATTTATTCGTCATATACAACATGTTACAATACTGACACCTGGAATGGGTGTATTTTGTTCTGATTGGGAATTAGATTCAATCGCCTCCATGAATTTAATTGTGCAAACCACAAAATTCTGACAGTTCGATAATATCGCTGCATGTTTGAGCACACAAACAGCAAAGAGTTAGCTGAAGGGTGGAAATCGAGGTTAACGTAATTTTAGCGAGTGAACTTGTTACCATGGCTACTTGCCATTAAAGCACTCGTATATGCATAATCGGAGAAACCATATCAATAATATGTAGCAAGCAGGTCGGCGTATGAATGCTTCAAGCTACAACAATTATCAACAGATATACTACATATTTCAGCTTTCTATTTGTGACATTTGGTTGACAGCGCCATATAGGCAGATGACAACAAATACATATTTTCATGCTAAATTTTCGTAATATGGTAATTTTGAAGATTTGTGCATATTACAAGACAATGACAAAAAGAGGCAACTTGTGTTCATGTAAAAATGAGTAGCGCCTAATTGGGCTTCAACTGTTTGAAAGAATGAAATCCTAAATAGATAATAAAACTGTCGTAAACATTGCTGCGTAGCGTTGCAGATACTCTAGATTATTTGGATGACCAAGAAAATATCTATAATCAGGCCAAACCAAATATCGACCGTATGAAGTAGCGTTGGACGCCGAAGACCTGTCACAGAAATATTTAACTTTTACTTTATTATATCAAGCCTAAGGAAAACTGAAAAGGGGAGTTTTCTCTATTACTTTTCTGCATAACTTTTCTCACGAAAGATGACGCCTCTCGTCATACCTGCTCGTCAACTCACTCCACAGTCACTTTCATGTAGACAGATCAATAAAAACACATTTAAATCCATGCGAGAAGCAGATTTAGGTTTTCTGTAAAAAGGGATTGTCTATGCTCGTCTCTAAATTAAACGAAAAGTACAAAGTCAAGAAAGCCATACATCTTTTAAACACAGAATGTTTTCAAGTAATTTCCACGTCATGTGTGTGAGTGTGTCATTATCATCTTTCTGCTCGGCAATGTACAACGAAAATAACGGTCAATTTTGACGGAAATTGTGCAAAAAAATGTTGTGTTTCTGTCGACATGTGGAGACTTCCATAAATCTGTAATGTTTTTAGACAAGAGCAGATTCAGTAGTACTTTCCACTCAATCAGAGAAAACATAATAATGGCCCTTTTTTAACCAGGAAAGCCAAAGCTTGCTTCCAATTAGATCATACATGGATTAGTCCTTCCTTGATTCCAATATCTGACAAGAAGATTAGCAGGGTAGAACCCGGCAAACTCCCCAGATTCATAGTAACGATAATGTGTAAAAGTACAGTGTGCCTCTGGAAAGTCTCCATTTCACGGTTTCGTTCCACTGCGAAAGTTCGTACGGGCGCAGAAGGTACCATTACGCTTCGTTTTCAATGTCTGAAAAGAATCATAGAGTATTTTCAATATTGAGAGTTTTTCCAAATTAGAACACCACAGAACATTCCATGTGGAACGTGTTATCGCTGTGAAAAAGATAATCTGTACCAAAGTGTTCTTTGTGCATGTGGAGAGACCTGTCGAACAAGAATTAATAGAATTCGAAGCGAGATTGTTTAGGAAGGAGAACGAGAAAAAATAGGTTTCAGTAAGGACCCTTATTGAATTGATGTCGACGCTGGTATCCAAGAATTTAAGAGAAGCTTACGAATCTACCATCGTATGTGTCTTGCAGACATACACAAACTCATACGGTATTGGATAGCAAAGTTGTTGATTAGAAGATTCAACACCGATCAGAAGACGAAGAGCTAGATAAAAGATGAAAGCAGCGTCTCGACTTGAATAATAATAAGGCACTCACCTTTGTTTTTATAGAGCTTTGGATAAATAGGATTACAATGTTTTAAAAATAAGCGGATTTTTACGGCACTGTAATAGAATGGAATCATCACAAAAATTTTGTGGATAATAGCAAAGTTAGAGGTTGTCATCACAATCGACTTAAGACACAACACGTCAAAAAAAAAAGGTTTAGGCAAGGATCTCAGGGAAACGGTGACGGTACATACCAAAGTTAAACAACTACCCAGCCTCTGGAGAAAACTGCAAATAAATAGGCTACTAAAAGTCATTAATGAATTGAAGTGCAAATTAATACTAACTATATAGTGTATCCTACACCAGTAGGCGTAGTGGATTGAAATACGAATGAAACTAGCACCCAACTGACGCGGCAACGGGAAGGACAATAAATTAAAAAATTATGAGTGAGCGAGAGATTTACGTTTTAACAATCTAGACTAAAGAGAGTTCGTCGTGGACCGTGACGAGAAGGTACTTAAAAATATTAAGTAAATAGTTATAATAATACACTCATATATGAATGTGAGGTCTGTGAAAATCATGGGCATATGAGTTGCTTATCTATTGTCTTGAATTAAAATCACTGTCACACTATAAGTAAGTCGAATCAGTCTTTCTGCTTTCATCCTTATCTATGTTAATTTCCGAAGTCTATTGACCCTTGATTTTATAGTGTACCAATGCATAATTTTTTTTTTTTTTACTTAGAGCGTCTTATCAGTAGCTATTAAAGAAGAACTACCCGGTATGATAGTACCTTGGAAGGTGGGAGTGCCGGTGAGTTTAATACGAATCTGTCCATGTATCATCATTCACACAGCA
The DNA here is from genome assembly GCA_907163375.1 of Prostheceraeus crozeri. Lineage (NCBI taxonomy): Eukaryota > Metazoa > Platyhelminthes > Polycladida > Euryleptidae > Prostheceraeus > Prostheceraeus crozeri. The sequence goes on along the minus strand of CAJQUW010005375.1, from coordinate 279,835 downwards.
ATGATAGGCTAGCACTCTAGAGGGACTATTCCAATGCTTGCAACCGTCTACCGAACAGATCGCTTACGCCAGTGTGATCAATCAAGTGTGTAGGATAGGCGGCCCTAATTGTTTCCAAGCCAGCAGTGATTCATCTACAAAAAAAGTTTTGTTTCTATGTACAAAATTAGTGCATATACGGGCAGCTGTACCGTATACGCATATAAAATGGTCGCATTACATACACAACATAGAGCTACATGTATATGCAGAAACGGCCACAAATTGATTAATATAAAGGAATCATAATTGAAGCATTCCACAATATGTGTGAGTACTGAATCAGCCGCCACATGGCCCCCAAATCATGGAAGCTTTTGCATTTCTTTAATTAATCGGCAATTTGACCTTTTCTGGTGAAGTATGATTGACATTACTTTTATTTTATAGAAAAAATCGAAATATGGTCTGTAAGTGCAGTGCAACTATCCGCCTGAAAGCGCGTATTAAGATAGAATGATATGTATGCTTACAATAAATCATGCCGCATGTGGCCGTTGTCGTGTATGTCACACCAAAGATGTGCAGCTTTCAAAAACCGTTGCATGAGGTCTCGCACGAATGACTGTAGTCACGCGTAGCGTCATGCGCTACTGCCAGACGCGAAAACAATATATATTGTGGGGGTGCAGGAGTAGTGATACAAATGTGAAAATTTAGCGAGAAAAATTTGGAAAAAAATATTGGCCTGTCAAAATCATAGTGCGGTTGCACTCCTTTTATACGTATAATTGGGTGGCTACTTTATATAGCCCATTTACAGGTTCAACTGTGAAGCGGTTGTTTGTTTTAATTCGTAGGGGAAGCATGCTCATTCTAAGGCATCGAGATGCCATGTGAGCTTGGCATGAACTCTGGCGCAGTTGATGACTATTTTGAAATTATGTGAGAAGGCACTCACTACGAAAGTATCTTGTATACGATCATTCGAATGTGAATCTTTTTGCGCCTATCATCATTGTCACTCATATGATTGTTAATATAATTGAGGTTTTTCTTCCATAATTCTCGAAAGAGGATCCCGCCTGCTAAGAGATACCCCTAGATAGCACCTCTCACGTGGTAAGGTCGGAGTGAGTCCATTATTCACTCTTAGATGCGTCCCCTATTCAAGTAATGTCAACGGGCCACTTTGCCACGATGAGAGAATCGGTGGCGAGCCACTTTAGACATGAGAATCGGTGGCGGGCCACGTTAGCCACGCGTTGCCACAACACAGCATCTACTCTTTCCTTTAATAGCGTGGTTTGAGAAACCGTCATGTATTCTGTTCTAATGGAGGCGCGTGTGACATTTGGATATGCACCACAATTGCATCAACGCAACTTCAAAGTGGTGTATACTTCAATGATCATTTGTCAAGAAGGCATTACAGGTCATACAAGACGAAACATCTATAATACCTCCTCCAAAGTGTACCATAAACTTAATAACTCCTGATTTGTTTGAAAATTCTTCATATTAATAATGGAAGTTTCTTAATAGCCTGACAATTCAGGAAGTTGTTGAGCATTTTACAGAGGCGATTGTAGCTGTGATACTCGGATGACGTCAGGGTTTTGTTTACGTGTACGGCAGCTTAAGGTGGGCAGTTCAGAGATATTTTACCGGTAATTTAGAACATATAGATAAATGATCCAGGTCTCAGAGCTATTATTTGCGTTATTTATGGCACTAAACACAGATTGTCTAGGTCAATATCATGGAAATCACAAGATCAAAAATGAGATCAAGCGATTCATTAGATAATCGCTTTACCACGCGTCGTGTGTCCAGTCGCCCTTCATTAAAGATTGTTGAATGACTTCTCTATTTTGGAAAAACAAGGTCATGATGTTAGTCATGTTAGTAAGCACCGCAGTCTTTCGTTGTAATAAGTTGGGTGTAGGAAAGCATCGAATGGGGGTGGGGTTACCCTCCCCCCCCCCCCCCCCCCCCCCCCCCCCCCCCCCCCCCCCCCCCCCCCCCCCACCCTGGGGGGGGGGGCCCCCCGGGGGGGTGGGGGGGGACAGCAAACGTTTGTGTTGATAAGGAAGTTGCAAGATCTCCATAAAAACTTGTATAGAGCGTTCCTGTCGATAAAGCATCCAACACCTTTAGTTTCCACTCTCATGGTTAAAAAGTTTCTATGCTCAAAATCCTGTAGAGGGACGAGCTAGGTTTTGACATAGATGAGTTCTTCACGTGTGCAGTAGGCAATGCAAATTATAAACCGAGGCAGCAGTATTTCTGAAAAGGACGTCCTCTACTCTAAACACGTTAAAGATAGAGAAGATACAAACAGATAATATTTAATGTTAGTTGACCAAGGACATTAAACTACCAAAACTTTTCTGGATTCCAAAATTGCATAAAAATCCTTTAAGTTTAGATTCATAGCCGGGAGCCAGAAATTGTATAACTAAACGCAGTTATGTCGGTGAATATCAACAAAGGTCTCGAAAGTGATAAGAGAAAATTTCCATAGATACTGTGAGTGCAATCAGGAGTACTTTTAATACGGTTTATTCTTATTTTTGAATGTGTAGCCTCGACTTCAAGATTTTTTTGCTGGAAATATTTCTAACGTGAACGTCCACGGGTCTATGCAAGTTTTTGACTTCTCTACTCTTTATACAAACTTAGATCAAGGTGCTATCAAGAATAATATTTTTCCATCCTTGATCTCACATTCAATTCCATTAATCGTAGATACTTGTGTGTAGGATATGAGAAGTCGTTTTTTCTCCAAAATCAAGTATAAGGGGTATTTTTGTTATGACGTGGACTCTTTTAAGAAGGCTATTGATTTTATATTGTCTGAAGTCTACATTTCTATTTCCCGGTTATGTGTTCAGACAAATTCGAGGTAGAGTACCAATGGGAGGGAATTGGCAGTCCTTTACTTGCCGACTTGTTTTCTGTTAAATTGCGAATTGGCGAATTTGCTTTTATGAAACAATTGGTTAAAAATAAAAAGTTTGGACTAGCTAAATTATTGTCAAACACTTCGAGATATATAGACGATATATGCGTAATAAATTACAAGCATTTCAATACCTTAATTCCAAAAATTTACCCAGTGGAGCTTCTTGCAGATAGAAACGGAGTCAATGACAAAGCCGTTGTTTACCTCGATGTGAGACTCCAATCTAGTAGTGATGATCTTCGAACCTCAATATATCATAAAGTGGAAGATTTTGATTTCCCTGTTGTTCTGTTGACATTTCCAGACAGTGCAATACCTTATAACATGGGAATTAATGTATTTGCCGGCCAGGTTTTACGTTATTGTCGCATCTGCTCGCATCTTGAAGATCTAATTAAACGAATTAATATGACACTTTTTGTGATGAGCAGCAGAGGATATTGTAAGTCTAAAATGAAGGCATGTACTGAGAAAATCCTAACCGGTCATAACAATTTTCTAGTCAAGTTTGGATATTTCTCAGCCAGGCAGCTGACATGGCAGTGCGCATTTTAAACAATAAAATTAACACTGTTTGTTTGTTTTCTTAGCATTTTTTTAAATTGGTTATACCATTTCAGTATTTCACACATATATTTTAGTTTGTTTTGGTTGTATCCGTCTTTTGCGGTTGCTTTGTTTTTGTTTTTACTATTACTATCAGTATTACTTATTATTACACATATCATTACTGTACTGATTTTAGAATGCCAGCCGCATATAAGTTTATGCGGGGCCCCGCCGCCTGGGCTTGAGCGTTCAGGTAGAGGGACCGAAACGCGACCAGGCGGGTACCTGCTGACGACTAGCTATTGTTTTATTTGTTTAAACGTTGTTTTTTTATCGCTATCTGCCCTAGTGTGATGAATGGACTGTGTCGGTTACTGGTCTCCATGGGGTTGACATGGTGATTACTAAGTGTCTATTTATATATAAGTTCCTAATCAATCGAGCCTGAAACTTTGACCAAGGAGATCACTTGTTAAGCGGGCCTTGTACGATCTCGTACACTTAAGGGTGAAGTCCAGCCCGTATAGCGCTATGTTATGGACCCCGGAAAGGTCCGCCCGGCACGCAATCAGATCCGTCAAGTCTTTGTGCTTAAAAACCTTCATGCATTTGTCGAGGATCACAAGTCAAAGGACCATTAGGGGTAAGGTCCAGCCCCGCTTTAGAAGCTCTGATTGAAAAATGGACTAGTGGATGGTCATCCACACCGACCTCGTCAATTTTGTCTCTAAAATGTAGTCCTAGGATAGTCAAAAGTTTGACGCTCCTTGAACGTTTAATGTCTGCCGGTGGGAAACTCACCATCTGTCCTCTTAAGGACAAACCTTAAGTCTTATTAACTATAAGTTTATTAAAATTATGAAACATTTAGACGTCGTTATTGGAATGTCCCAGCTTCAAAAACTTTTTTCACATGAGTTGTCTCTTTCATTCAAAATCTTTCTTGACACATAATTAAACACTCATGCTTAACGATTTCAAGACAGAGGCAACCTTTTCATAGAAACTTCAACAAATATGTCAAATATGTGCCATTTCCTCTCCGGATAAGATGTCTGCACATACATGTACATCAGTAGTAAGCAAAACTTCACCACTGGACCGCGCAAGATGGCCGCCGTCGCTGACGTCCTACCCCCCCTGGAACGGCAGAGTGGCGTGGTCGGCCGCCGTGGTGCTTTGAGTCTGACGTCCCCCCCTCTGGAACGACAGAGTGTACCGGCCAAGTGAGTCCGCAAGGTTCGCTGACGTCCCCCCCCCTGGCCGGCCGTCGTATAGCGCGCGGTGATGTGCTGTCGAGGTTGGCGTGGTGTGCCGGCCAGGTTGGGAGGGTGGACTGTTGTAGCTCACCTGAAAAAATCCTAAGTGTCAGAGTGACTTTGTATGGTCAAAATTTTGAAAATTTTTCAAAGTGTGGTATTTCGACCTGGGACCTTTACCAAAACATTTTTCATCAAATTTCACTGACCCCCCCCCCCCCCGACAGCAATCTTCCAACTTTGGTTCTAGTGGACGGATTTTGTCGTGCCATAGCTCGTTTGAAAGCTAAGAGTGAGACAAATTCAGTGAAAGAAACGGCTTGTTCGTATCTGTCTTCATTTAGATGTGAGACGCCATTTAAGATTTTGGGAGATTGACGAAAAACGACAGAGTTAGAATTTCCCAAGAAACAACTCCAGCGGGCGAATGAAGGCTCGGATTGGTAAACGGAGGCCAGATTTGGAATCAGCTTGATGTTATTGTCCAATGAGGATCATCATCCAATGAGAATCAAGCATTTCTATATAAATAGCGAGCCTTCCACAGTGAGAATCATTCCATCGTTGAATCACACGAGTGACGGACGCACATTTCCTCTCTCTAGTTCCCTATTCTATTATCCAACTAAAATGGTAAGTCGCTACTTCCCTCCCTCTCCTCCCTTGAACGTAAACTTAATACAATCTTATTCATTTTCAGGCATCTACTCCATCTGCTGCACCACTAGGACAAAATGGCGGTCAAACGTTACAAGGTTCGCTACGATCAGATCATCTACGACTGAGGGCATTGGAAGAAACAACCAAGGTACATAATCCTACACCGCTACAGCGTAAATTTAAACAAGTCTTGCGTTATGACGATCATGGCGTAGTACTACAAACGGGAATGCTCCCTTCCACGGATGTCAAGATAATGCACAATCAGTATGGAGACTACATACTGATCCCCGTGAGTCCGTACATTCGCCACCAACTTGATATTATTGAGGAGTACGTGACATTAAATATGGACATTCATACTCCTCTTGCTCAAGAGTGGAAGGCGAGAGATGACAAGGATACTCCCTATAGAAAGATTTGGGATGGTAATCAAATTTGCCTACCGGTATCACATTGGTGCACTTACTATAAGAAGGATGGAGATCATTCAACACCCATCACATGCGACGAGCTCGGAGAAGGTACATGGGATATCCTTTTCAAAGTGAATGGGCTATATTATGGTCGGCATAAGGATAATAAAATAGCCTCTCTCTCCATGCATATGGAATCCATCCTATATATTCCAAAACCACCCAACGTAGATGACATAATTGATCAAATCCTTAACAGCAGTGGTACGAAGCGCAAGTCGGAGAAGAATGCTGCATCAAAACGCAAATCAATGAAGGAGAATTACTAGTCCTTTCCTAACTCTACCCTATGACAATTCGCTTATGTGCTTTGAGTGTCGTAGACGTGGTCTTATTAGATACATTTTACTTCTTCGTTGCCATCATATCATTTGTGTATTTTGTCGTGAAAAGCATCGATGTAATTCTTCATTTTGTAATATGTTATAGAACGTTTCCTTAGATGTGTAAATTTCCGTTTTAGGCTCTATCATCATTTTTATGGATTGTGAGGGTGAACCTGTACAGGAGCTCAGTGCTATTGCTATGAACAATTGGACATATCAGATTGTCAGTGTCTATCATCAACATGCCAACTGCAATCCCAATGTTGATCAATGGGCGAGAAAATACATTCATGGACTTAATCTGAAATATTTGCAAGACTATGGCTTTTCTTGTGAGAGTGCTCTTCTTATTGACTTTAAACGATGGTTAGCTGCTTTCAATGTTATACGCATCTTTTGTAATAATCCTGGTAAGGAGAGGAAAGTATTTCCCAATCTAATCATTGATGATATTTTGCTCCCACCTTGGGATAGTAGAGTGAATCAACATTATCATGAAGTCACGAAACGTTTTAAGGATTTGTCTGTTCCTATTTTGTCTGTTCGTTGTAGTAGCTACGTTCATAACCAATGCTTCTTTCCTCCTTACCTCAGCACTGCCAAAGTCCTGTATGGTTATCATTGCTCGCTGTGTGATAGTTACCAGCTGATTCTATTTTATCTCTTTCAAACCATTGATTTATAATGCATGCTTGTTATAGTGATTCAATAAATGTTACTATGAGAAGAGTTGTTGTTTTCATGCAATGGATGGGTTAGATAAAGGGCGATCATGTCTTTCTCAAACGACTGCGGAACATTACATTTTCATAGGCAAAGTTTAAAAGGAGCTGTTCAAGATTATGTGATAAATTTTCATAAAGATGAGACCGACATCGAAGCAGTGGTCGATGATGCTAGCACTCTATTTCTAGAGTTTATGAATACATTCTCTGATAGCATTGTCATGGCGCGATTAGTTGCGAAAATTAAGTTTAGTCATTTTGGAAAGGAAGAGGTAGAAAGTCGCTCTTTCCATTTTGCTTCTTATTCAATGGAAGTGGTAGATCACCCCGAAGAATTTTTAAAAGACATATGATAAAAATTGCTGAACGTCTTAACGCATTTAACCATCATGGTAGCAGTCTAGTGATTGAAGCGATTTCAGATATTCACATTCAACTTTCCATAAAGAAAAATTGAAAATGCAGTGGTACTTGATTGTAGCACAACTGGTTTTCGAGCTATGTCTGCTCACTCTCGAAGTATATTCCTTCTGCACATGCGTCTATTATTTAGAAAAGGCTAGCAAATTCATATCTTCAAAAAGACTTGCTATAGACATCAGTAACGGTGAAACTATGTGTTGTGATGTATGTAAGCGAAAGGATGGAAATGAAAAGCGCATCTTCAAGAGATGTAAACACGCTTTTTGTCAACGCTGTTTCATACGTAATTGCATTCAACTCTGCAAATGTAACCACTGTGATATTGCTCATTTCGAGTATCACTTATGTCGCAATAGTTAGTACCTATGCAAATGTGGTAAAGATAGGTTTTAGCAAAGACTAACACGGAAAATGGCGAAACGTAAAAGTCAAAAGTCTTCAAAGTTTTCTTCAGCCATTCAAGCTCTCCGACGAATGAAAGCAAATCAGCGATACAATGCTATACGACATGCCAACGACAAATTCATTCGTGAAATTATTTCTCATGTCAGAAAGTTGAGGACGACGAACTTAGCGCCAAAACAACGAAAGTTACTTAAGCGATATGCTACAAAATTGCGTTTCATCTCCAATCCTAAAGTCACCCTTCAAAGAAAGAGGAAAACTCTAACACAAAAGGGTGGTTTCCTTTCAGCAATACTTCCGATGTTAGCTCCTGTCGTGGGTAACTTATTGGGTAATATCTTTGGCTCTAAGCGTTAATTATGCAAATGTTGAATCTCAAAGTAATAAAATGGATTTCAGACTTCAATGCGATAAAGTTCTGACTGTATCAGGTCCATCTCATGCAGGTAAAACTGTTTTCACGCTGAATTTATTGGATAAGAGAAGGGAGTTGTTTAAGGAACCTATCAATCGAGTGATTTGGTGTTATGGTATTTATCAACCGTCGCTGTTTCAGGAACTGCAAAGTCGCAACTTTATTCGACATGAAGGAATTATTGCAGTGGATAAACTTCAGTCTAATGATGTTGTTGTATTGGATGATTTATTAAAAGAAAGTAAGAATTCAAAAGATGTTACAGATATGTTCACTCGTGCAGCACATCATAAAAGGTGTTTTATCATCTATATCACACACAATTTGTTTCCTGATGGAAAAGAAGCTCGTACACGAAACCTGAATACACACTATTATGCTATTTTCAAGAATCCGCGAGATAAAAGTCAATTTGAAATTTTAGCGCGACAAGTTGCACCCACAGGATCAAAAGCCTTAATTGAAATTTTTCAAGCAGCTACTGAAAGACCATACGGTTACTTATTCATTGACTTTAGCAAGAGTGTCCGGAAGAATTTAGATTTCGAAGTGATATTTTGAAAACTCCCATGATTATCTACAAACTATGAGTTCTTATTCTCGCATGATTGTTATTCCTCAGGATGAATATGTACAATTCACTGCCATGCAGCAAGTAAAGCAACCTCTTGCAAATCAAATGTATAGGAAAGAAATAGATTATCAGCAAAATGTTCACATCAAAGATCCACATCGTGCTGTATTATTACAATCGGAAACTGTTGAGCAATTGAAAAACTTGAAGAATAAGATGCGTGACTCTGTATCGACTGCTATACCTTTAGCATCTCGCGCACATGCCATATCTCTTTTCAACAGTATTGAACCCCATCTCAATGTAAATGATAGAGGAGAAATCATTACAGATGAAAATAAAGTGATTGATGCTTCACGTTATGAAGACTTGATTCAGTATGCGACACGTAGAAAGCGCCGTCAGGGCTATGTTCCACCTGGTTGGTCATACTTTCTTAAACTATTGAAAAAGCATAATGTACCAAAATTTGCTTTGAATAATGAGACATTGAAAGAGCTTGATTCAACAGTGGCTACTACTCCAATGCTTCAGACGATGAAAATGCCAACAAATTGGTTTAAGACGTCACCTGCTACATCCCCTCCCACACTCACTAAGCAAACAAGAGGAAGAACTCGACGTAGATCTACGCCACCACTAAAACTAGTAAAAGGAAAACGTAAGACAGCTCCTCCCAGGAAATACATGTTCTCAGACTATTAATATGAAGCAGATGTGTTGCTTGCCATGTAATGAGCCGCCAGAGGTGAATGTCGTTGTCACTTGCACTTGCTGCGCCAGCTCTCATAATGAAACCCCTAAGCAATGTGAACACGATCGCAAAACCGCTAAAACTAAATGCTGCAGCTGTTGTAAATGTAGAAAGGCAAGAAAGCGAAAAGATGAGAAGGAGAAAAAAAGAGTCAGTCGTCATCGACTGAACGTTTGAAGTCGATCTATTATGATGTAAAACATCCGGCAGGATTTGCATCTATCAAGAAATTATCAAAAGCGAGTGGTCTTCCACAATCACAAGTGAAACGATGGTCAAACGGTCAGGCTACCTATACACTCCACAAACAAGCGAAAAAGAAGTACCGCACCCTCCATTATATTGTTCATGACATCGATGAACAGTGGCAAGCAGATTTGTGTGATGTTGCCTCCATTTCAAAACATAACTCGGGTAATAATTTTATTTTAACCGTCATTGATATTTTCTCGCGTTATGCATGGGCTCAACCTTTAAAAACTAAAGAAGGGAAAGGAGTAGCAAAAGCATTCCAAACAATTTTTCGAGAAGGTCGCATTCCAAAAAGAATTCAGAGTGATCAAGGAAAAGAGTTTGAAAATCAGCATGTGACAAGATTATTTGAGAGGCATGACATTGAGTTGTTTAGTGTAAAGAGTGCTTATAAAGCTGCACTCGTTGAACGTTTTAATCGCACATTAAAAAATCGCTTGTGGCGACATTTTACTGCCAACTTGACACAAAATTGGACAAAGGTTCTACAAGATACACTCCATGCCTACAATCACTCTATCCATCGTTCTATTGGACTCAGACCAGTAGATGTAAATGCTGACAATGTAGATAAAGTGCGCGAATCATTCCAACGTAAACGCAATCATGTGAAAAGTGATGATTGGTGATAAAAAAAAATTGGTGATAAAGTTCGTATCTCAAAAGTGAAAAGTGTTTTTGCTAAGGGGTACCTTCCGAATTGGACAGAGGAGGTATTTACAGTATCAAGGATTAATCAAAAAGACTTTCCCACCTACAAGTTGAAAGATTACGATAATGAAGAAATTGAGGGTAGCTTTTACCGCGATGACATTGAGGCAGTCACTGAAAGTGAAGCGTATTTGGTAGAGAAAATCATTCGATGTAAAAGACGGCAAGGTGAAGAATGGTGTCTTGTTAAATGGACTGGTTATCCTTCAAGTATGAACTCTTGGATGCGTCGTGCCGACATCTTTGATCTAAGTGATCGACAGTGATTCATGCAAAGTTGTAACTAACAATGTTTAGGGTTTGAGTTATGAATCCAACTGCCTCATTTTATTCACGACCCTCTTATGTAAGTGGTGGAGGACAAATTTACATCGGTGCTCGCCGCCAACGTATAGGTAGCATATTTGGTGCACTGAAATCTGTTGTAGCACCTCTCATATCCAATGTCGGTAGATCTTTAAAACGAAATGTTTTAAGTAATGCCGTTGGCTTTGCTACTTTCCAGAGGTAGAAGTTTTAAGAGCAGTTTGTTGAATCGTGGGAAGGAACGCGGTTTAAAAACATTGAAGCAGACCATTGCTGGTGTTACTCAAGGAAAGAAATCACCTAAACGAATGAATAAAGGAAGGAGGAAACATCGCGGAGCTGGTAAGGTGCGATCTTCAGTCAAAAGGCATTCACGCAACGTCGCAGAGGCTCTAATCATTCATCAGGCGCTAAACGACGACGCTGCCATAACTTCTAATCATGGAGTGTAAAACTTCCGGTTTTTGTTTGTTTGATCAACAAGCCATACAGACAGATATTCTTAGTTCAAGTATTGTAGATTATCATCCTCGAACAGCTGAGAATGCTGGCCCCATTGAATTTGTTATTCCTGGTGGTAGTGATGACTACATAGATTTGAGTTATGCGATGCTTGATTTGAGGTTTAGAATTCAGCAAGCAGATGGAACTGCTATAGATGATACACATAAAGTTGGACTGAACAATTTACCATTGACTACATTACTTCGCGATGTTTCTCTAACGATTGGAGAGCAGCAGGTGGAAGGTGGTCAAAGCGATTATCCCTATAAATCATATTTCAATCATGTATCACAGTTTCATCCAGCAGCACAAAAAAGTCATATGGAAGCCATGGGATGGTACAGAGATGAAGCAGGAAAATTTGATGCTGAAACAAACAGTGGCTTTATAAAGCGATCTGCTATGATTAAAGATAGTAAAGTATGTCAGCTATATGGTCCGCTGAATTTAGACTTCTTTAGACAGTCAAAGTTTTTACTGTGTAATACCAGCATGCGACTCAAGCTGACATTGAATAAGCCTGAATTTGCGCTGAATGCATTTGCTAAAGTTGACAATTTTAGAATTCATGTGGAAGATATTGCACTTTACATTCGTCGAGTAGTACCGAATCCAAGTGTCATTAGAGGACATGCTGAAGGTCTTAACCGCCAAAATGCCATTTACCCCGTTCAGCATACAAAGCTTCTCACCTTTACAATTCCGAAAGATCAAAAGAGTTTCATGAAAGATGGCCTCTTTCCATCGGAAGCACCGAAGCTCCTCATGGTGGCAATGGTTGAAAATGATGCATTTAATGGTAATATAAAGAAGAATCCTTTCAATTTTAAACACAATCAGTTAAGTGAAATTGCTTTACGTGTAAATGGTGTGAGTCATCCTGGTCCACCCTACAAACCAGATTTTGCTGCGGATCAATTTATGCGCAGTTATGTTGACTTTATGGATGTCTTTGGTTTTTACAATACGGATGACACCAACGGACTCACTATGAAAGAGTTTAAGAGTGGATATACTATTTATTCATTTGATTTGACTGCTGACAGCGATATTAGTGCACCCTATCGTCAAGCGAACGTGCCTCATAATATTCGTTTGGATTTGACGTTCAAAAGAACACTACCTGAGACGATCAATGTATTAATTTATGCAGTCTTCGATTCAAACATTGAAATTACAAAGTATCGTGACGTGATTCTTCAGTATAATCGTTAATGAGTTGGTTGACTGCTGACGATATTAAGACTAAAGTGCAGCGTAATGCAGACGAAGCGACGTTGAAAGCTTTCGATAATGTCTATTCACTCGATACCTTACCACCTGCAGTAAATCACTATCCCATCTTTATTGTGCTAAACACTCATTCGCAGAATTTAGGCGGTGAGCATTGGAAAGCAATCTTTATTGGAGAAGACCGACGTGGTGAACTATTTGACTCTCTTGCTCAACCTCCAAATATACCAACACCGCAATGGTTGAGAAAACATACGCGTCAATATCAGCGAAATGAACGCATACTACAACATCCACTTTCATCAACGTGTGGTGCTTTTGTACTGTACTTCATCTTAAAACGTTTACATGTATCTCGATTTGTATCTGTTATTCAAAACTTTTCATGTAATCCATCCTCTAATGAAAAAATGATTTGCAAGTTCTATCATGATTTGAAATAAAAACATCATGTTGGAAAAATTGTTTTTTATTTTACAATCCGCTGGGTACGTACGTACTCGATGTGATAGTCTAGGATCACATTTGCTTGTACATGAGATTTTAGTCCAGTAATGATCACTTTACTATTATGAAAGATTGCCACATGCACAGGTAACCAACAACTAATGAGAGCTGCAGGAAAAAGTTCGGGTCATAACACAAATTGTAACTGCTAGTATGAATCTTCAAAAATGATACACTTTCACTCAATTGAGTAGAGATCACCATATTGTCCACAGTCAGATTCGACATCACACACCTCTCCCTCTTCCATATCCGACGTAGTAGTCTCTGTAGCTCTAAGCGCATTGACTGCGCCGATGAATGAGAAAGGGCGCCGAGAATCTGTACAGTCCCATTTGGGAAGAGTTGAAGATTCCGTGAATTGTTCATCTTCACCACTAACATTTGAGGTCGGCCCGGGTAATACTTGCTGTTTGGAAGGTGTTGGTGTAATGTTGTGAGATCGATTTTGGTGTAGAGTCTGAAGCGACGGAGAATGTTGACGATGGTGTAGCGATGGCGCTTCATGATGAAAGAATGAGTAAATTGAGCGATGTACCTTCCTTTTATACTTTTCCCAACTACCTTGATGAAATGTGAAGTTAGTATGAAGTTGGGAATGATAGAGTTGAATTCGCCGATTGTTGACGCGCAGCCAGATGCGATTTCCAATACGTGAATGTCTTTTCATATAGAAGTATTTCAAATCCTTCATGATATGATGTAGAGATTGAAAATGACGATAAGATAAAGCAAACTCTCTTCTCACATTTCCAGTTGAATCTTTGAAATAGACGTTTCGATCATGATCCGTTTCAATACGTTGTAGGGAATCTAATTTCCAACTCATGGTGCGTGGTAGTCATGTCTGATTAAGATTTGCATAGTAGGGCGATGAACTCACGACGAATAAATGTCATGATGGAGCGATGTATGTATCTTCTATACTTCTCCCAATTGTATTTGTGAAATGAGAAACAGTTTGCGGAATGAGAATGGCAGATTTGAATTTCATTTCTGTATAGTTGAAGCCAAACTTGATCACCCAAGGAGATGAATCTTAATGTTTCAAAATATTCCAAATCCCTCATGATATCATTGAGGTTGACAAATTGTCGCCATGTTAATGTAATACCTCTTGATGTATGACCATGAGAATTTTTGAAATGCACGTTTCCATCACGATCAACTCTGATATATTGTAGAGAGTCCAAAATCCAAGTCTTCATGATGTTATGCAAAGCCGCAGATCAGCAATATAAAAATGTCGTTTTATCATATTTTGCTTAGCAATGCGGCTTCAAACAGATTGGGTAATAATCGAGCCGCACTCTTTTCTACACCCATTGATCATACACAACAGCTAAATGGAAAGTGGGAAGTGGGTGTCACTCAACTTGTTCATAGCAACTGTGTCTATACTTTTAATCATGAAGTGATGAAGATCAATGTGAGCCGTACAGAGGCTTATCAGTGTGAAGAAGGTTGTCGAGTTTACATTCCACAGTGGCCAAAGAAAGATCTCTTATCATGTAAAAAGTTTGTATATGATTTCCTGAATAAAGAGGGTAGATACATCATCCATTTTTCTCCGCACAATGATGATCATAATTATGTACATCATGTAGTTGAGAAAGATTGGATTGTTGCTTTAAGTCCAAGTTTAAGAAATGATTTAGGTTACCTCGCTAGCGCCTTAACAAGCTATGATAATTATAACGTTAATTACCACCCAAGTGGTTGTAAAGATTTGATTTACAAAGAGAAAGCTTTTTATGTGGATCTTATTCCGAAAAATGAAAAGACATTGCTGAAGAAGATTGTGATTAAGCCAAGAAAGACAAACATGACTCCTGAAACATTAGTGAAGAAATTTAATTTTCTCCTTCGAGTTGATGGTAAACAAGTGGCAATATTGACTTATGCGAAATCAACGGATCAAATCGTCATTAGTAAATTAGATGATGATGATCTAGTATTAGTTTGTTCAGAAGATTTTCATCAGTTCTTGCGACATCGCTCTGCAGCCGTTCATGGAAAATTTGATATGCGCTATTTGAAATGTGATGGATCAAATCAAGTTGATACAGAATGGTCGATATCTTTATACAGAAAGTGTGTAGAGCCTTTGAGTGGAATCTCACATAGAACAAGAGTGTTGACACCTCGCATGATCACTTCAGTTAAGATGGCAATAGATTATTTGAATGAAGTGATTCACGATGAACATATTTCGTTTTCTGAAAAAGAAGGTGTGCCATCTCTTCGTGTTAGCGGGAAAAATATTGAGCTGATCATGGACAATACCCTAAAGGACATTTTGGGCTTTGATCAAAATACGTTTAAAAGTGGTACTGTAACAAAAGCTAGCGCGCATCTATCATTATCGCGTCGTATTAACTATTTTCAGTTATATTCCAATATTGGTGAAGATGTGCGTGTGGGAGATGCTGAAGCTCCGCTTTTAGCAATGATACCATACCAACCAAAAAGCTGCAGTATTTTATCTGAGCATACTTTTAAGAAAGTGCATTATACAGACTTGAAATCAAACTATATACCACAGATTGATATTGCCATATATGACGATGCTGGTGCGTTGATTCCTTTTCATAAAGACGCTGTGACAAGTATCACACTCCATTTCCGAATGAAGAGTTAATGCAAACGCATTCATATTTTTCTCCAATGTGAATAATATGGAAAGTGAAAATAAGGACTCGTTTCTAATCTACTTACCCAGTAATGCTTCTATGAATAAATTTCCCAAAAATAAACCATCAGACTATCGAGTAGAATTAAATCGGCCACTGCATTTAGAAGGTGAATGGGAGGTTGGCGTTTCTAGTATTTGCTATGATAGTAATATACAGAATGTGAATGATGTGGAAGAAATGATATTGACTCCTCGCACCCATGATGGAATAACGATGAATAATGCATTCCAGTTCCCATACAATTTAACGTCAGATGGAAAGTGGAACTATGAATGGATTCAGATAAAATCAGATTATTATGGACCATATGGGAATGAGAAAATTATTAAGGCATTCAATAGTGGTAATACTTCCATCATGAAGAATAAAAATCAGAAAGCTTATGAGTTTACTATTTATCATTGGAGTGGGAGACAGTTCCTTCGCTTTCATTCTTTTACTAAAGGTCTTACACTGAGGTTGGATAATGAATTCTATCCACATCTCGGCTTTGGCCATGGACTACATCTAACGTCAATTGCTACTGCAAATGTTAAAAAAGTTTATTCAAATCGAATCAACAAATTTCATTATAGATTTAAAATATTTGATGAAGATGTTGTAGAATGCGAAGAACGCATCATTTTGAAAAAGCGTGGTGTTCAACCTTTATCACTTATTGAGTTAGTAAAACGATGGAATGAGACTGTGGGTAAGAAGTATGGAGAGAAAATTATGGCGGACAAAAATAAGTTGGTTATTCAGAAATATAATGACAAACTTACAGTTTATTTCTCTCCAACCTTGCGTCATTTTGTAAGACATCATACACCTATTGTTGGAAGCGGTTTGGTTTATGCTTCTCATGAATATTACACTAAAGCTGATTCAGTTAATGATGAATGGTGGGTGGACATCTATGATGATCGCATCAAGAAAATTTACCAGTCTTATGAAGAATCTAAAGTTGCTATCAATATAATGCCGCGTCTATATCATACAGTTGAAAGCTTCATTTATGCAGTAAATCCTTATATACAACAGAAGTTGAAGCATGTGATGAAAAGTAAATATGATGTAAAGACACACCACATTTCGTTTTCAATTGAAAATCAACGCGTTGTTCTGAAACTGAGTGATGACATTCAATGTCAATTGAGTGAAAATTTGAAAAAACTCTTTGGTTTTTCAATGCTACAAACTGTGTTTACTGCTGCGCATACGATTGGTATAGAAACGCCAATGACACTTGATAAACATGAACAGCACCTTTACATTCAAAGTGATTTGATTCTACCTATTTCTGTTGGTGAGAAAAAAGAATACATTTTACGTGATTTCATTCATGATAAAGACGCTTCATATGGAATAGTCGAGAAGATGTTTGAATCTATTTTCTATCATCCCGTCGTCAAACAAACTATACCCTCTATTGCTATCAAAATTACCAATGGTTTACAAGAGTGCATCCATGTGAAAGATACTAAATCCCTCGTAACTTTAGTGTTTCGGAAAACAAAGTGAAGTCATTGTAATATGTTTATTGAAATAAAAATATGTGTATGAAAAAGTCTTTTCACAGATACAGGGGAATGGGCTGACTGTAGGCATATATTCACAAGGAAGAAACGATCTCATGCGATACATAAAACAACCATGTATATCTACAAAAAGCGACATCAAAATACTGAGTTAAAGTTGATTATGTCAATACATCTCCTGAATGTGGTAGCGTGAGTTTTATTCTTTTGGGTGAAGGTATGTTTGTGTCAGGATGTCCATGTGGAAGAGATGTGTTATGTCCTATCCAACACCTCTTATCCTCCCATGCTGAAAGCGCTCGTTTCTTGAACGTGTGCGTTTTCACAGTATGAACTTGAGATTTTAAGATTGTCATATTGACAAACGTTATAGTTTTATTTTTATAGGCCTTCTTATAGGACCGATGTTTCATTTTGTGAACAATGGATTTTGATATACCTTTAGCACGCTTAATACTATCTGCACATTCTTTTAATTCCATTGAATACATTTTAGGACGGAGGAGAATCATTTCATCTATTTCCTTTCCTGCTGTTTCATCTTTAAAACAACCAAGTTTGGCTTTATTCTGTATCACCACCCAGCAAGCGAACCTCTTTTACGAGAGGGCATGGTTTTAATATTTTGTAGAAGAGTTGATACATTTCAAGCTTGGAATAATCTAAAACGGCTTGACCAATATAGATGGGCTTGCACAACTCAACTTCTGATTTTATCATTTTAACACCTACAAGATCCTCATCGATGATGTCTCTATCAATGAAAAGAGGTGATGAGGTCAATTTGTGATATTTTTGATCATCAACGACTAGTTTGTAGTTCATACGTTTTCTAACATCCTCCATGGTCTTTCCGAAAAGACTGTTATTCTTATATTTATAAAAATCCTTTTCAAAATTATTTTGGGCGGGTGCACGTTTTTGACTGTTACTATCTATGTAGGGTTTGAGGAAGGCTTTCTGTCTAAATTTGATAATGCGGTGAACTGACTTTAGAAGCATGCCCATTTCTAAATAGAATTTTAGTATGCAGAAGTGTACGAGATAATTCTTCTTATCATATTGGGTGAGTAAAAGTTTGCGGCATGGTTTGTATCTTGGCTGTCCACACTCTGTTAAGTTATTATGAAATTGTGACATGAATGGTGAAAACATATCTTCAGTCACTTCACCAGATTCAGGTGCGAGTGGGAAATCAGCAGTTTTATGTTTAATACTATTTGGATAAATCAAATCCACTTCAAAATAATATCCCCAATCACCTTCATATGGAATCTTCAGTATGTTTGAAGGGTTGGAGTAATACTCAAGCTCATCTTGATTTAACCAACTAAACTCGAAATGAGGTAGTGGTTTAGACAGTGAACTACCATATAAATTATTTTGGTCATAGTACTTTAGGTGGATATGATCATTACCTAATGTTTCAGATTTTATATGATGTTTATTTACAAATGTGAGACCACCGCGTATTCCGCGCTCAAATATATTATACATCTCGGGGTCTTGTAAGAGATGAATGGTCTCACCAGTCATTTTAAAGGCTGATTTAAAGGACATGGCTGGTAGACTGACAAAGTGGACAGGATCTAATTTGTCTTCTTCTAATGCCACTCGTCGAAATTCCTGAAAGACATCAGCCAGCAAAATGACATCTAATTCTAAGTAAGCGATCATATAATCGCCAAACGTTTTACAATCAAATTTTAACCATTCCTCTTGAGCATGTTCATAATCTTCTACTGGACAATCTTGACCCGTCAAATCATTTTGGAATTTGTCAATGGAAGGAAGGGTTGTTTCATATAGATTAGACATTGAGCTAAAATACGCATAGGGAAAGACTCCTTTGCGAGTGATTATTTCATCCGTTAAGTTTGGATAGTGTTTCTTCAAAGTTTGACTATGGGGAAGAAACTTGAGATTACGAACGAGAGAAGCTAGTGACGCTGACATGAATTGGAATGAATCTAAAAATTTTATTTCGAAGATGACTGTCTTATTTTCTCTTTAGTTTTATCTACTGGTACTTTTGCTGTTATTGCCATGAATTTTTCTCTCGTTTGCGCTATTACATTAAACTGCCACGATTTCATCTGGCTCAACCCTCCTTTTATGAGCATATGACTGTCATAGCCCTTAAAGTTATGAAAAATGACGGGTAGTACTCGACGTCTCAACCTAAGTGAAAAGTTACATTTGGAGCAGAGTGCGTTTCTAAATTTACCAGTGATGTGATCATGATCACGCACTTTCTTAATTTTATCGTCATCAAACGTTTTATGACATTTAGGGCACGATGTGCAACTTTCAAATTTCTGTTTGTCTTCATCTGACATATGTAGTGACTTACGCTGCAATTGGGAATCATATGATTGTTGAAATTTGGCAGCTCTATCGAGAAATTCTAGAAATTTTGAAATGCAATCTTCACCTTGCCAAGTATGCATTTTGTTTTGTCTATTCCTAAAGTGGTCATGCCATACTTCATAGCAGGATATGGCTGCTGGCTTGTGGATGTTATCATCAATGTAGCATTCTATGTCTGCGTAAATGACACGCAGGGGACTTAATTCGTCACCATTATCCCTATGTGAAAATATTTTATCTTTGGGCATGCGTTCCATTTGTAATTTACCTCGCTTGCACCATTCATAGTGAGTTTCAAATTTATCTTTACTCCAAAAGGAGCGGATGCAGCGGTCGCATACAAAATGTTCACCTCTTTTAGAGTGCCCCAAGTGAGTGCATAAGCGAGAGATTTTGGGAATACCACAGTAGTGCCATTCCTCGCTATCATCTTGTTTTACTAATAAGAGGTTGACTACACGTTCATAACAAGTTGAACGTGAATTATAGCGGGCACCCTTCAACCCCTTCTCCCACACGTGAACGACAATTTTAATCTGATTATGTTTTTCGAACGTTTCTACATCTTTGATCTTCATGTTGTTACTATCACAACCTTCAAAGTCTAGTTCATCCTCTCACTGTCTATAGCTATAGGTGCGATCCCGATGCGCGTTGATATCATTATAGTGAAGGATGGATAGGACTGCATATTTGAAACACTGTGATTTACAATCGACATTGATGACAGCTTTCTTATTATACAAAGTTTTTGGTAGTTTAAATGTGCCTCGAGCTGCATGACTTTCTAATAGGGAAGTTTTGAATATGGCTGAGTCCACACCATCAAAAATGAGAGCGCTGTCGCGTTGATTGAATTTATCTACATTTGATTTTAAACATTGAATGTGAAAATTTAGCCAAGACTCGCAGTCTACAACTTCGGTTGCGGAAGAGGAAGGAACATGAAAATGTATTCTCTCCGTCACTTGACCCGTTTGAAAATCTATCTTAATATATTTTAGTTTAAGGTAGATGAGCGCCTTCATTCTAAAATTGTCTAAATTGTTGAAGGAGCCACTCAGGAAAATCTACTATTTGAGTATTGGACTCCATGCAGTAGTCGCGTACTAAATTATTATGTGAAACATTAATGAGGGAGATGGTAGAGGTACCGTTGGTGTAGTGATCATTTGCATGTGTGTGTTGAAGTCTGTGCGAAGATCGCTGAAAGTGACTATCAAAAGAAAGAGGGCACAAATCGCAAGGAAAGGAGATGTCATCGTCAGAATCAACTTCATCTCCGGAGATTGACGCCGCTTTGCGTTGACACACACGTTGTTTGATGTGTCGAAGGAGACTGTGCTTCCTTGTGAACATATGTCCGCAGTCGGCACATTCCCACTCGTTGCCATGTCACGACAGTTCTGAGCTGGAACTCACATCACCTGAAAGAGAAATCATTCTATCATCTCTGTTCAAGTCTCAGTGTATTGTTACAACCTACCTTCACTCAACAACTCTAAACTTTCCTCGAGAAGGGAGGGCGTTGGTGATGAAGTTGATGCCTGAAATTGAGGAAGATGCTATTAGCCACACGTTTGAGGGAGATGAGTGAAGAAATTTTCAACTTACCATTTCAACGAAATCAAGTTTAAGGTTGATACTTCAACAAGATAGAGAATTCACGAGAGAGTAGTTCACTTGTACGCCTCAAATATAGAATTCGCCAGAGAACACTTCACTTATATGTCACAAAGACAGAGTGAAATGACACGAATGTCACTTTGCATATATACTTTCATATTCATCATTCATTGGCTGTTCAGTCTGATTGGTTGCTTGTTTATACTTAAGAATTAGAAAACATTTCAAAGTCATTATTCACAGTCAACATGACAAGCCCTCCAAAAACATCGAACACAAATTGGAGTTCTCTTCTCCATGCTCATCACCAAAGGCACTGGTTGCACCAAACGCTCCAACGAAGGGGAAGGTGGAGAAAATATACCAACTGGACAATATTAGAAAGTTGTCATTACCAGCGGACGATGAAGAGGAGAGTGTATGTGAGAAGGAGTGTCCCGACCTAACAGGCATACGATGGAAGTATCTGCAGTACGATACTGATGATGTGATGGAGATCACCAGCGCCAAATTCCTCCATCGACTATGGGGATGGTACACCCCTAACTCCCAGCCACGAACTATGGCGGAGTGGGAGTATATCGACAAAGTGAGGCTCGCAGTGGAAGAACGATTAAAGCAAGTGAACTGTTCTTGTGATCTATGTGAAGCCAGACTCTGGGACGATATTGACGATGAAGACCTTTTGAAATACATGCCATAATAAATTTTTATTTCGTATTATCTTTGCTTTCATACTGACTTACTTGAATGGGGCTTCAGTGCATGATTTAACCATGTATAATTTTTCATTTGGAAATAGTAGCACGCTTAGTTTAACTTGTAAATCTTATAACATTTCATATGGGCGATGATGGTAGATGAAATAGTGTTAGATAAAATTAAGATGGCTTACACTTCTGATATAGGGATAGCAATCGACTGCGATCCATGTGTAAAGAGCTTGTTAGACTACGGATGGGCTTAAGTGGATGATTTAACCATGTATACTTTTTCATTTGGAAATAGTAGCACGCTTAGTCTAACTTGTAAATCTTATAACATTTCACATGGGCGATGATGGTAGATGAAATAGTGTTAAATAAA
Source organism: Prostheceraeus crozeri (assembly GCA_907163375.1). Classification (NCBI taxonomy): domain Eukaryota; kingdom Metazoa; phylum Platyhelminthes; order Polycladida; family Euryleptidae; genus Prostheceraeus; species Prostheceraeus crozeri. The sequence continues at coordinate 257,511 of CAJQUW010005375.1, read as the reverse complement.
ATTAAGATAGCTTACACTTCTGATACAGGGATAGCAATCGACTGCGATCCATGTGTAAAGAGCCTGTTAGACTACGGATGGGCTTAAGTGGATGATTTAACCATGTATACTTTTTCATTTGGAAATAGTAGCACGCTTAGTCTAACTTGTAAATCTTATAACATTTCATATGGGCGATGATGATAGATGAAATAGTGTCAAATAAAATTAAGATGGCTTACACTTCTGATACAGGGATAGCAATCGACTGCGATCCATGTGTAAAGAGCTTGTTAGACTACGGAAGAGAGAAGTGTGTTATGTTGCATGTGGCGCGTGAGTGTCCTCTTATTTCATTCCATTCATCAATTCGTCTCATTGATAGAGACAGGTAGAACTCATGGTTCTCATAACGTATGCAATGGAAAGTTTTAGGAAACCTTCGACAGTTGGCTAAATGTCGCCCTGGCGCGAATGCATACTACGTTGAGACAGAGGCAATCACTTGCAAACATGACGCAGAGAGGTTAAACAAGATTGACCATTGCCGAATGTCCCTTGCGGTATACATAGCTACGGGTTTCACCGCCGCCCTTTACAGGAACGCCCGTCGAAAGGAAGTATTACACCGAACTTCATTTGCAACGTTCAAGTTGACTGATAGCAGATTCAACTTAATGATAGTATTCGCCAGTCCGAAGACTGCCCAGGGCAAACCGCGTGGAGGTTCTATCATGTCTTGCCCCATGGTGGCCCTTAAGAGAGCCGATGGTTCGTTCTCGGGGTGTGAATTTAAGTTGATTATTGGCTGGAATAGTCAATGGGTATGACGGTTAGGTTCTCATAGACCCTATACCGCCGAGGTCGTACTGGTGCATCTGGCACCTTTCGGATGCGAGTGGTATTCGGAGTCCACACCTCATCCGTCCAAATGATCTTCTTGATCTTCCCCTTCTTATCATTCTCTTCATCCCACTCGTCGTGGATGACGAACTCGGGAATGGCGTTGTCTTCATCGATGAAGACGGGAATGCTGTTGGCAGATGTTGCTTCCATCGTGACTTGAAATTGAATGAGAAGCGCTACAATCTTCTGGCTTATATAGGGTTTTCAACAATGAATTTGAAAACGTTCAAGTTGACTGATAGCAGATTCAACTTAATGATAGTATTCGCCAGTCCGAAGACTGCCCAGGGCAAACCGCGTGGAGGTTCTATCATGTCTTGCCCCTAGGTGGCCCTTAAGAGAGCCGTTGGTTCGTTCTCGGGAGTGTCGTGATGGGGTGGTGAAGGCGGGCAAATATCTACAATGAAAATGATATGTATTAGAATAGGATATACTATCTTATTTACTTTTCACTTACCAAGTTAGCCATCCTTTGGCAGTCTCGCGCGCTTCCGAATAGAGAATTTATGTAAGTGACCGCGCATTCTTAGGCTGGCATGTAGGCATTTCTTGGTCGGATGGCCGTTATAACAAATTATTGACTCGTCCAGATTTTGATTTACGAGTACTTCGCCGGCCAAATGATTATCCCGAATAGGGATGTGAAATTCAAACAAACGATCCTCATTCACACGTTCCCACTCATCCCTCATGCGCTCCAACTTCTCATACGCCTGCCTCTCATCACCCCGCCGAGCCACAGTCCTCTCCAACTCAACATTCCTCGCTCTCAACACACTCATCTCCTTCATCATCTCCTCAAACTTCGCTTCTGCATCTCTCATTCTTCTCTCCGCAGCACTCGCCCTCTTCTCACACTCATCATTCTTCTCTTCCAACTCTCTCGTCTTATTCTTCAAATCAGTCACACTACGCCTCATTCTAATGTTTTCATCCGCCACCTCCTTCGACTTCAGTTCCTTCTTTTTCAACTCATCCAACTCCTTCACAACTTCATCCTTCACTTTCTTCAAACTCTCATACTTATTCACCAACAAATCATGCGCGTGCTCAGTGGCGTCCGCACTGCGATTTATTCGACCGCACACACACATTTTGATATGATATTTTCTATTCTTGTCATTAGCCATGCCTGATTTTATCGTTAGCTGTAAGATAATGAAATTTGTATAAGTTTGGAATCATGTAGTACAGTCATATTCCTAAAGCATTACACTTAGTCAGGAATGATAGATTTGAGTGTAGTGAGTGGCACTCGATCCCGTCGACAGCCCGAAGGCCTTGTACTGATCACTAGGGAAGTGAGAGATCTTCCCCGATACCCGCTCTTTACAGCTGAAGACATCATTGTCACTGCCCCGAAGTGGTAACAGGAACGCCGAGTCAAAGGTAGTGATCAGTAGCTGGGATCTAACCCCTCAAAGCTGCCTTAGACATAGTTAAATTTCAAATCTGATAGCAGATTTGAACTCAGCATACTTGAAAACCTTAGTCTACATGTTAAAACTTTGAAAAACTGAAAATTAAGAATTTTAAAAAAATTCCGCATTTTACTACTCATACTACTTTTAAAAAAATTTATCAGTAGTAAAGACACTATCAAACTCTATCATACAAACTTTGAAGTAAGAAGATAGCTTGCCTATTTCAAAAGATAGAGTCCTTTGAAACACCCGATATCGGGAGCTCAGAGCGACGACCGTCGCTTACCTCGTCTTTCGATGAAGTGATCAGACTTACGTTGTCGGGGGTTTATATATGCTCGGAAGAAAACTTAAAATGGCTCTATCTCCGAAAGTATTCATCGTAGCGACATGCAGTTTGTTGCAAACGATTTGTCTCATCATTCTCTATCATATGACACCTGAACCATTCTCATATGACCACGGAAAGTTGGTCCGTCAGCACATGTCCATGTAACATGCCACAAGTGAAAAAATTCCTAAGTGTGAGAGCTCCAGCGTGGTGAAAAATTTGAAAAATTTAAAACTTCCGAATTTCGACCTGGGACCTTTAACAAAACATTTTTCATCAAATTTCACTGACCTCCCCCCTCGATCGGAGAATTTTGATGAAAAATGTTTTGGTAAAGGTCCCAGGTCGAAATGCCACACTTTGAAAAATTTTCAAAATTTTGACCATACAAAGTCACTCTGACACTTAGGATTTTTTCAGGTGAGCTCCGAACTAAAATCTTGTAACAGCTCTAACTTTTGAACGGCTGGTCCGATTGACTCGCGGCGAAAATGTCGTCGAGCAGTTTTTTCTCCTCTTTCAAACGAGTAGCTGTAAGACAAAATCCGTCCACTAGAACCAAAGTTGGCGGGGGGGGGGGTCAGTGAAATTTGATGAAAAATGTTTTGGTAAAGGTCCCAGGTCGAAATACCACACTTTAGAAAATTTTCAAAATTTTACCCATACACAGCCACTCTGACACTTTGGATTTTTTCAGGTGAGCTACAACAGTCCACCCTCCCAACCTGGCCGGCACACCACGCCAACCTCGACAGCACATCACCGCGCGCTATACGACGGCCGGCCAGGGGGGGGACGTCAGCGAACCTTGCGGACTCACTTGGCCGGTACACTCTGTCGTTCCAGAGGGGGGGACGTCAGACTCAAAGCACCACGGCGGCCGACCACGCCACTCTGCCGTTCCAGAGGGGGGGTAGGACGTCAGCGACGGCGGCCATCTTGCGCGGTCCAGTGGTGGAGTTTTGCTTACTACTTCAAAGAAAGTTGCGATTGACAGCGAGATCCAATTTGATAATCATTGAGTTGTTCAACTAGTTGCCCAATGTAAACAAAAATTTCGGACACATTATCCAATTCAACAGTTAGTTAGCATCCTACCTATGCTATCTGTTTAATGGTGTAACGCTTACTCGGCCGGACGTGTGAATCTTTCCGAGTCTCCATTCTTGCCATCTGTTAAGTTTCACTTTCTGTGTGTGTTCATTCGATCTCGTGTACTCCTACGATACGCATCTTTTTTTAATATGTCTGACGCAGAGCCACCAGCCAAAAGGCGAAGAACTGGAAACATGGATATTCGATCTTTCTTTGGAAAAAATGTAAGTTATCATTTTTCATTCTGGGTCATCAATAGATTATTTTAAACTTAAAATCTTATGTTTAGGAAATGTCGGAAATGTCGAGTTTTTATTTTCAGATTTCTAAAAAACAAGTATTTGTATTGTATGTGTATATAATTGTTTTGAAGAGTATTTGTATTTAAATATTTCAAAAACCAGGTATTTGCATTTTCACATATAAAAATAAAAGTATTTGTATTTGTATTACTACTTCAAAATTGCGAAACGAAAGTATTTGTATTTGACAATGAAAATTTTGTATTTGTTTTAAGCCTGAGTATTAGGCCTATATTAGCGTAGAAACTCCGTGCATCAGAGTATCTGCTAAAATTAGTAAAATATTAGTAACAGTCTTTATCGAATTAAATCAAAGCCGTTCAATCAGTATTTTTATTCAGATTCATTTTAATCTTTTAGCCATCCAGTCCTCTAAACAAATCGACTGCTACGACTTCAAGTATACCAGAAAAGTCCGATTCGACAGAAGCCCAAGAGAAATCTGACTTGACGGAAACTTCCATAAAGTATGTTAAACATATATAAGCTAATATATAGGCCTATAGTTATTATAAATGTGTTTATGTTTTAGATCATCGCTGACAATTTTGGACATAGGTGAACACATCGGATCAAAGAGTCTTAGTAATAATGACAGCTTAATGTTTGAATTAATTCAAAATCCTTGGCAACCAGATGAGAATTATCTTAAAAACGTATTTACTGATCGCGGAAAACAAGGTCGACGTTATCTAAACAAAACCATGTTTGACCGTTTTCCATGGCTTGCCTATTCGCATATAAAAGGTGGTCTTTTTTGCAAATATTGCGCACTTTTCTCAGTAAGCAAATCAGGTGGACGAGGTCAACAATGTCTAGGAAAGTTAGTCACTGAGCCCTTGAATCGTTATGACAAGTTGACTGGCGCTGGTGGTTATCTTGCAACTCATGATGACCGAGAGTATCATCTTGTCGCAAAAGAAATGGCGTTAGTTTTCGTACAAAAACATAAGTCATATACGCCAGACGTTTTGAGTCAAATTCAGAGTCAGAATAATGAGCAACTCGAGAGAAACAGAAAAGCTCTTCAGTCGATTATGCGTGCAATTCTCGCATGTGGTCGTACAGGCATTGCCCTCAGAGGGAGTCAGGAAGGTGACGATATTCTGACGGATGCATCTATGAATGATGGAATTTTTAGAGAGTTGCTTAGAAGCTTTGTAGATGTCGGGGATAACAATCTTCATGATCACTTGAAGAATGCTCCAAAAAATGCAACTTACACAAGTCCAGATATTCAAAATCAACTCATACATTTTCTAGGTGAGCAAATTTTTGAAATGATAAGAGATCGGATGAATAAGGCTAAGTATTTATCCATCATTTGTGATGAATCCTCCGATAACAGTCACACGGAGCAGTTGACATTATGTATCCGCTATGTTGCTGATGGTTGCGTTTACGAAGATTTTTTGAAATTCACTGAGGTGTTTGATCTGTCTGGGAAAGGCATAGGAGATGTTATTATTAATGATCTACTTGGTTTAGGGATTGACCTCACCAGTCTCGTGGGTATGTCTTTCGATGGAGCAAGTGCAATGAAGGGAGAATTTAATGGTGCACAGGCTCACATTAAGTCAAAATGTAAAAATGCCATCTATGTTCATTGCCATAGCCACAGACTAAATTTGATAATCAGTAGTAGCAGCAGCGTCCCAGATATTCGTAGCTGCTGGACTACTATTCAGTCGATTGTAAATTTCATTGCTCCCCATCCTTTACGAGTAAACTGTCTAGAGAAAAACGTCGCATTATCAGCAATTTCTGAAGGATCAAGCGGGCTGAAATCCTTTTCGGACACCCGTTTGGTAGATAGACATGACGCAGTTTTGGTGTTTAAAAGACTGTTGATTCCTGTTCTTGAAACACTATCTGACATAAGTAAATAGAGAAGCTCAGGAAACGCACATGAGCTTTTGTCAGGAGTCAACGGAGGGTTTCTTGTCTCCTTTTATGTTCTTGAAAAGGTCCTGAGCGAAACTCGAATAGTAGCTCAAGCCTTACTGAAAGAGAGTCTCGATCTTGTTGAAGCTCAAAAACAAATTAGAGATCTCTTGATTCTGTTCAAGACCTGGAGAAATGATGAAAGCATATATGATGAGATTTTTAAGAATGCTGAAGAAATGGCATTGGAGGCTGACGTAGAAATTACGGGACCAAGAGTAGTTGGGCGTCAAAGACACAGGTCTAATGTTCCGTGTTCGTCAACCAAGGAATATTATAGAATTAACGTATTCCTTCCATTCATCGATCATCTGATAAGCGATCTATGTTTTCGATTTGACACTGACTGTAAAACCAGCATAGTATCCTCGATGATGGCATTGATTCCTCAATATTTTGAAAAATATGACTACACGACTCTTCAGCCAGCTATAATTCATTTCCGAGATATGTTAAATTGTGACGTTGAAGACTTCGAAAACGAATATAATTGCTGGAGGAGACATAAGAAGTAAGGTTACTATTAAATGATATGTAATGTCTGTTATATAAAACTGTAATATCTTACATTGACAGAGATGACAAATCCAAGTATCGAATCGTTGATCTTCTGAAGGAATGCGATGAAAACTTTTTCCCGAATGTTCATACAATGTTGCTGGTAAGTGCTTCTTCAATCTAATGTTATAAAAGTATGTTACATCAATTAAGACGACACAGAAAGCGACGTGAGCCCAAAATCCATAGAATATGATCAGTTTAACAACTAGGTAGTTTTCAAAATAGCGCTAGAAATATGCCTTACAGATGTCTAAATCTAACCAAATTTGAACACAATGTTTAACATATCCCCAATAATTAAAAGCCACAGAAGCTCAAGTTGATAGATTAAGTTCAAATATTCTAAAATAAAATTACGACAGGGGCAGGTTCTGTCCCCTTGGTACGAATAGGGCTATGAAAATCCTTTTTCATTACAGATTCTCCTGACCCTCCCTACGACGACCTGTACTGGAGAACGCTCTTTTTCAAGTCTGGAACATATCAAAAATTACAGGCGCTCCACAATGGGAACAGGCAGACTTAATGATCTAGCATTAATGTTTATACATAAGAAAATGACTGCTGAGCCCATGAAAGATGGTAACATTATCGACAAAGCCGTAAAACGCTTTTGTCAGACCGTGAACAGACGTTTGCCATTATAGAATATACCAACGACTTGTAAGTATGTCTTTTTACTTACTTACACATGTACTTAACGTGACCAAACACTATTTAGTGATCGAATCGAATAATTGTTTGTGATCAACATAAATTTTGAAATAAACTTATTTATATATGTTTGTCTACATACATTCAGGTGTATTTGAATTGTATTTATAATAAGTGTATTTAATAGAATACATGCCTTATCAAATATCCAAAATTAGCCCCCCCTTTCCAAATTCCTGGCTACGGCCCTGTTTTTGTCCCATGTTCTTTTCGACCGTCGGGCTGTGTAACTGAAGGTATAGCTGTGATATATAAAGGTTGGAGCTGCATGTACTAGATTAGAGCCCTTCACCTCCTTAGAACTAATTCAAATCATTAGCCACTCTCAGTCATGGGATCGCTTCCTTTTATATCTTCGCAAAATATAAAAGTATTGGACGACTGAAAACATTTAGAATTTTATATGCTGCTTTTTTAGAAATGCCTTAAAGTACAAAGGAAATGTCCTTCTGTAGTAGCATTTTCAGTCAGTTATGATTAGTCAGATGAAATTGACGAAATGAAATTGGCTGTCTAAATAACGAGACAATGTTAAAAGGTTTTTGGAAATCACATAAAATCGCTCATACATTCACTTTCAGAATTGATGCTGATCATATTCATTCCCGATTAGAACATGAAATAACACTTGAATGTCATACATGTACATACATATGCCATCAACAAATCAGTTGGCATCGACTGCTCAATTGAAACGATTTTGCTTGATTGACAGAAAATTGATCTTAAAAAATACATAAATGTGCGTATAATGAAACCATTTTTACTCTGATGAAAATTTTTGTCACAATATATTTCAATAAGTTGAAACACTGTAGATGAATGGAAAACTTGCAAATTGCATGCCCCATCGCATTTCTTTGAATAAATGAAATCTCAGCAAAACACAATTGCAATGTGAAAACACGAATTTTAGCAGTGCAGATAATTTGTGGCTTCATTTTGTTATATGGGAACAGTGAAAATAATTGTCACATTCAATGTTAAAAAATGCATTTTATAGATGAATAATATGGTGTGGGAAAGAAAGAGATGAACTCTAAAAGCTTCTTGAAAAAAAGGCTTCTTACCCATAATCACGTAAATGCTAATTACAGCATTGACTCTATGTTGAAATGGTGAAAATTAAAGAATGTAAAAATCAGTCTTGATCAGAAAACTACAGTCAAACCAATGGTGTACTTATGGCTGTGAAACTTGAAGCTTTTCTTAAGCAGTCATTGAAGAGTGGTGGAGATCGAAGCATCGTGAATAATTCTACAGTAAGCGGAAAGCAAAGAGTGAATTTTTTTTCGTGCCTTATGAGTAAACACTCATTTACCAAAGTGACGCACTTAGAAAGCAATTATTATTTATTTTATTTTCTTAGTAATGGGCAAAAGACCGTTCCAGGACACCATAAAATTCAAAAAATAGTATCTTTAAAAACGACATAAATTCATGAATTTAGTCCCTTTTTCAGGTTTTTAAGACCTAAATTCATGAATTTAGTCGTTTTTAAAGATACCGATTTTTCAAAAAATGGTACTTTTTAAATGGTCTAAATTCATGAATTTTGGTCATTTTTCAGGTTATGAAGAAAAAAAACCGTTTTTAAAAATACCCAATTTTCAAATTTTTCAAAATCTCAAATTTGAGAATTACAGTTTTCACCCTTAAAATCATGACCGTTCCAGGACACCGAAAATCATAAAAGTTAAGAATTTCAAATTCATGAATTTTATCCATCTTTCAGGTTTTTAAAATATATCATGTGACTAAAAATATTTCTTTAAAAATGGAAGAAACAAAAGTGGATGAAACAAAAGTGGAAGAAACCGCAAGAATATATCCTTCGTTATCATATGAACGTAGTTCTACTTTAATGAACATTGAAAAGATAAACATCGAAAAGATGAACAAAGAAAAACACAAAGATAGAGTTAGGTATATGAAAGATAAGGAATCTCAATTATTATTAAGATTAGAGCATTATAAAAAATTAAGAAAGAGATGGAGTAAAGTTAAGAATGTAACACAAGGAATTGGCATATTCTTAACAATAAGTTTAGGTGCTTTAACAATTGTTATATCTTCAGGTGTTTTAGTAATTCCAGTAGTTGCTACAGCTTTAACAGGTACGGGTGTTTTTGCAACTTCACTTGTTAAAATGTCAGATAAATCTTTAATAACTAAGAAACGAAAATCATTAAAAACTAAGCATTTACATATTAAAGAAGTCTATGATAAACTACATTACTACTTTCAAAGAGTATGTGATGATAATGTTATTACGTTAGATGAGATTGAAAAATTTGATCAAATAGCTAATGAAGTAAGTCAAATATCATTTCAATTACAGTCAGAAAAAGTTGATGATAAGAATAAACAGGATGGCAAAATTTCTGGTGATGGTAAAATTTCTAATGAAGAAAATGATAAAATTTTTTTAGAAGAGCTAAAGCGAAAATTTAAGCAAAACTTTATTAAACAAAACTTAAAACGAGAAAACTTTAAACGAAAAGATGTCAGACAACAAAGCAATAAAAAAAATAATTTGTTCAGTAAAATGTTTTTGTTGTATTCCAATGTTACCACGAAATTCAAATATTATATTTTAAAAATGGATAAAATTAGAGCTGATAATTTTAAAAGAATAAAACAATTAGAAGAGTTAATAAAACAAAGAAATATTATGAAAGAAAATCATCTTCAACATAGAATGATAAAAGCTGGTATTCAATCTGATATGTTTGAAAAAATGCAGCAAACCGAGCAAGTAAAAACTGATTTTGAAAAAACTATGAAACCATTTAAAACTCTTGAAAAAAGAACTTACAAATAATGATAAACAAATTGATATAACAGATCCAGAGCACAAAACTATATTAGATGACTATGGATTACTAGAATCAAACATTAATAAGAAATTACCAAAATCTATGCAATTTGAACATTCTATTTCATTTATAGATGGAAAAACAATACGTAGATTTTATCTCGGACAAAAAGAAATATTTCCACAACCTTTTCGAGGTTTAATTTTTTCACCAGATAAATCTCCTTTTAATTTAGATAGAAATTTTTTTGATCTTTTAAGAGGAGCAGATTCAAATAATTATGCTGTAGAAGATCTCATAAAATATAAAGCTATGTTAGATAGAGTTGGTGCAGTAAAATCTCTTAGACGTTATAAACAATTAGAAAATTTATTATCAACGGGAGTTAAAGTAGGAAAAGGTTTATCTGAAAAACAGAAAACAGAAACAACTGTATTTTTACCAGATGATCCACAAGAATTACTAAATAGATTAAATATTTTAATATCGGCAATAAAAGAAGGACATAATTCTAGTTTCAATGAAATTCATGCTATATTGAAAAGACTGTTAGAAAAGAAGATTCTAAATGAAGAGGATTATAAAAGTATAACGAACCGATGGTTCTAGGGCTTCGCCCGTAGCTGAAATATGTTGTTGTTTTTAATTTTTTTTTTATAAAAGACATTTATTCAAAATTTTAACTAAAAAATGTGTTCAGCAGATTTAGACAAAATTAATAATCATTTAGAAAATTTAACAGAGATTTTGGGTTCATCAAAATTTAGTTCGACGTTAAAAATTATAACAACTACTTCATCACACACTTGTAATTTAGAACCCATTCTACATTTGGAACAAAATAAAAATTATCAAATTGCATTGACTAGTTTCTCTAGATTTAACACTATTCAAAACGTTATCAAAGATGTGAATGATCAATTTAGATATTCTACTGATAAAGGCAAAACATGGAAAATATTAACTTTTCTTCCTGGTTCTTACGAAGTTGAATCAATATCAAATGAAATTAAGAGACATTTAGGTATACCATTTAAAGATAAGGAACAATTACATTTTGCAGTTGAACCGGCAGTTAATAAATTTTCTCTTACTTTAGATGAAAATCATCAAGTTGATTTTAATCATGATAGATCATTGTCAAAGCTATTAGGATTTAATAAACAAACCTATAGTCAAGGTTATCATTTAGGTGAGAAGATTCCAAAAATAACTGAAATAAATTCAATTGTTGTACATTGTGACATTATTGAAGGAGGATATATAAATGGTAAATTGTCAAATTTAATATTCAGTTTTCCAGCTTTTACTGTACCCATTGGTTATAGATTAAATGTATTTCCCCAAACATTAATATATTTTCCTATTACAAGAAAAACTATTAACAACATTGGCATTAGAATCACTGATGAGAAAGGACAAGAAATAAATTTTGGAGGCGAAGAGATTATGATAGATCTTTTGGTTCGAGAGGTATAAACTCCCGTTCGGGAGGTATAAACTCACGTTCGAGAGGTATAAACTCCCGTTCGGGAGGTATAAACTCCCGTTCGAGAGGTATAAACTCCCGTTCGAGAGGTATAAACTCCCGTTCGAGAGGTATAAACTCCCGTTCGGGAGGTATAAACTCCCACGCGAAGCTAGAGAAGTTTAATTTTCTTCTTCTTCTTTAAAAATAAAAATAAAATAAATTTTTTTATTAAAAAATGAGTGAAGTACCCCCATTCAATAAAAGAAAACTTAAATTTAATCATCATCCAAATTTATCTAATAAAGTTTTGTCAGTTATTTGCGGAAGATCAGGTTGTGGAAAAACATATCTATTATTTAAAATTTTAACGACTCCAAATTTTTTGGATTATAACAATCTTATAATTTATACAACAACAGCAGAACAACGCGTCTATCAATTTTTAAAGTATGGATTTGAAAATAATCTTAAAAAAACAGCAATTGCCTCATTATTCAAAGAATATGAAAAATCTGAAGATGAAGAAGAAATAAGTTCGTGGTGTGAAGAAGCAGCAAAAAATAATCAGTTAGTTGAAACCAATAAAAATAAGCATATAAAGATACAATTAATAGATGATAGTGGTAATATGCAAGATCCAAGTAAACTAGATAAAACAATGAAACATTGTGTAATTTTTGATGATTGTGTTAATGACAGAAATCAGTCAGTTCAGAGAAATTATTTCACAAGAGGTAGACATAATAACTGTAGTGTATTTTATTTAACACAAAGTATGTATTCATTAGACGGAAGTGTTATGAGAAAGAATGCAAATATATTTATACTATTTGAAATAAATGCAAGAAACTTAAGTGATTTGTTAAGAGATTTATGTGTAAGAAATAAAGATGAATTTAAACAATCGTGTAACAATGCTTGGTCAAAAGATTATGGATTTATCACAATTAATATTGATAAAAAAATTCACGATAGAGTTATAGAACATTTGTTTGCCGAGTGATAAAAATATACAAATATAGTGATATAATATTTTATTTTTTTATTTTATATATATATATCAAATTTGCCTATCTTAGAAATTAGAAAATTAAAAAGGTGAAGTAGTTATTCCATCAGGTAAAATTTTTCTTTTATCATCAAATGGATCTAATGCTAATTTATGTTCTTCTTTTAAACACATTTTATGTTTCTTTGAATTAAGTCTATAATTACATGCTGTTTTTATTTCATTATTAAATAATGCATTTTTATAATCTTGAAATGTTATTTGATTAGCCACTGATGCCTTTGAAATTCCTTTTAATGTTTTATGTGTTTTAATATTATTAGTTGTGTTATAACAATAACATTTAGATTTTAAAAATATAGCTTCTGTTATGGAATCTTCATTTCCTTCTAATTCATCTTTTACTTTACATAAATCAGAAGGATGAATGATATCTTTTATTTTATCTATTTCTTTAACAAGTGTAGAATTATACGGTATTATTAATTCTAAGAAAACAGAATCGGTATCTGTAAAGTGTAATTTATAGTTTTTCCCATAAGCAGGTGCTAAATAATCATATATAAATCTATACATAAATAGTTTAGCTAATTCTAATATAGTGAATCCTATAAAATTAAACTTATCATGTTTTACGCTGATTCGACGTAAATGTACAGCACATAGTTCATCACTAAATCTAGTAGTTCTTTTATATGTAGGTTTCCTTGTTAAATTTTGAAACCTATCTTTATCATAAACTATTTCAATATTTTGTCTATTACGCACATTTTCTAAAGTCTTACCATAAAATGCATTATTCATTAATTTGAAGAACACGTTTCCAAAATCATCTTTATTTCTTTTAGCTATTTTACGTTTTTCAATATTGAACTCTATATAATCTTTTAACCACCTAGATTTTTGATAAAATAGTTTTCGATGTATTTTGGTGAGAATCATTCCATGTTCTAAATACCAATCTAGCATTCTTCCTTCAACAACATACTTTCCTTTATTACTTTGTGTTAACATAAGTTTTTTTGTTGGTCTGTATTTCTTAGGAATTATAGATTTTTGATAATCTGAAAAATCTTCTACATTGGGAATTTTGTTTTCGGGAAAGAAAAAGGAAAATATTTTGTTTTATCTTCTATTTCATCAGGATATACTAAATCAACTTCATATATATAACCATGATTATAATTTCCATCATTTGTTTTTTGATAATCAAGAATATTACACCATGACATTTCACCTGTTGGTAATTCTTGTATCATGCAAGAAGAATATAAGCTATTAAAATCATAATATAACAAATAGTTTTCTCTCATGAATTCATCAATTGCATTTTCACGTTCTACTCCTTCTCGTTTCGTTCGAAAAATTTCTAATATTTTTTTCTTTTTCTTCTGGAGATAAAGGTTTCATTATTCCATATTCTTGTGGATTTACTTTCTTATTATAACATTTAACATATCTATTACCTAAAACTGATGAAACTCCACCTCTAATTCCAGATTCAAAAAATAATAATTTATCATATGTATTCTCTTTATAATGTTTAAGTTTAACACCGGTATGTTTCAATCCTGCTAGCCATGTTAAACCTGGTGTAGAATAACAATAACATGGATCTATTCCGTAATATTCTAAACACATGTCACGAAAGTTTTCAAAAAGATCAGCAAGGATTAATACATCTATCTGAAGATATTTCATTGTATAATCATACATTGTTTTACAATTTAACTCTCTCCAATTCTTTTCAGCTTCTGCATAATCTTCTTCAGATAATTGTGATTGTTTTAATGTTGATTTAAATTTATTTATTAGAGGAAGTTGTTTTTCTTCCATAATTTTATTCACAGAATTAAAATCTCCAGTTATGTACTCATACGGAAATATGCCTTTTAAAGGTTTTAAATTATATTTATTTAATATTTTACATTGTTCAGATTTCAAAGTTTTTCCCATAACATCTAATGAATAAGGAGTAAAAAATCTAAATGCATCTAAAATTCTAATACAACCTAATTGCATTGAAAAATATTCTTCTTCTGTTTTACATAGTACATTTATTTGTTGTTGTTGTAATTTTTCAGATGAAAATAAATCTTTCATTACTAGATGGAAATCATATTTAGAACCATTGTAGAAATATAAAGGAACAAAGTTATATTTAAATTTATTAGCATTAAGATTACAAGAATTATGTGCTGCACCTCTATATAATCCATTTAGATGAACATGATCTTTTACTTTGACGGCAGAGCCGTCGCTTCGCTTGTCAAGATATCTACCTTTGCCATTTTTATAATTTTTTGTAAATTCTTTTCAACAGTAATAATAATTTGTTTCATTAATAAAATTTAATTTTTCTTTTTCTGTTAATGGCATCATTGGTATATTTGTTTCAAGCAATTGTGAAAAACGTCCTTGTAATTCTTCTACTTTCTTTGTAAACATTTCTGAACTATCTTCACCATAGTATTGATAATATTCTGATTTAAATAATTCAGGATAATTTGAATGAATGTACATTCCCCAACATAATGGTTTTTGTTCGAATAAATATTTTTCTTTACTTTGTTCAGCTGCACTTTTTTCATAATTATCATTTTCAGAATTATAATTTTCAGAATCGGGCGAAGCCCTGGAAGACATCTCCGATGTCCCGTGCTTTTGTGTCATACTAACATTATATGCTTCGAAATCACAATATATTGTAAAGGGTACTTTATTTTTGAAATACCATTTATTGTATTCTAAATAATCATCTTTAGGAAAAGTATTTTCAACTGCTTCGTTTTGTTGACAATTCTCCAAATGTCTATTCAATTCTTCTTTAGTTCTAAAACTTGTCATACATTGGAGACAAGGAAAATTAGCATTATCTGAAGTTTTTGTAAATATAGAAACATCTTTACACAATATAAAATGACCCTGATAATATAATATATTCGCTTGTGCTGGTTGATTTGTCTGTTCTAGTTTTTCAAATTTATCTTGATATATTTCATGTGTTTCATCAATTTCTTTTGTAAGATTAAATGTATATCGATGAAAATTTTGATTTAATATTTGTAGCTGTTGTTCATATTCTTTATTATATTGTTCTTTATATTGTTGTAGACATTTTTTTAAACATTCATTTAATTCTTTATTTTCTTCATTATTTAATTCTTTATTGTCTTCATTTAATTTTTGAATCGTTTCTATCTTATTTTGATATTTATGGCCATATTCTTGTACTAATATTTTTGTTTGTTGTTGATAATCCGTTTTAAATTTTTGTAAACTTTTATTTAAATTTTCTAATTTTTGTTGATATTCTAAAGATAAAGATGAATATTTGTAATTATAATCATCATTACGTCCTTTATAATTATTATGATTAATCATTATTGGTGATAATGTTTTAACAATTTCAAATTTTTCAGTACATATTATTTTTCCCTGGTAAAAAATATTATGATGCATGTAATTTCCTCTTTTATTGTGTACTATTTCTGATTGACATAAATTTTTATTATTCAAATAAAATTTTTTTGAATCTGAGTAAAGTGGAGTAATTTTACCAATAGAAACATAATTCACATTTAATTCAAAAACATTTACTTCTATTAAATCTTTATTCTTTTTATGAAACTTTTTTAACCTATTATAATCATATGGAAATTCATCTAAACCATCCGAAAGATCAAATTCATTTATGTATTCTTCTTTATTATAATGACTTAGTCTTTCTTTATGATATTCTGCAGGATGTAAATGTGCTATAATACTCCACAGAAAAGAATAATCATCTTCATTTTTTATGTTGATTATTTGTGGTGAACTGAAAGGTAAAGGAACATAACTACCACCAGTATTATTTTTATATTTATCAATTACTATTTTCTTAGATAGTATTTTAACAAATCTCCAACCAGATTCACGTAACTGGGCTTCAATTATACAATTTTCTAATTTAAGTATCATCGATTCAAATATGGGTTGTATATCATTTACATTATGAATTTCTTGTGAATTTGTAAAATGTCCTTGTATTATTTCTTCAGGAATTCCATCAGGTCCATTTTTGTATAAAGTACTTCTACATTCATATAACATTTGAAAGATTTCTTAAATATTTTGAAAAAGTTTTTTAATACATTATAAAAAGTTTCATCGGTTTCATTATGTTCAACGGGCGAAGCCCTGGAAGACATCTTTGATGTCCCGTGTACAGTCTGATTAAAAAAATATTTTATATTTACTAAGGCTTCATCAAATTCATCTATTTCGTTAAATACATCAGTATCATTAAATAAATATCTTTCATCGGGTATGGACTCATCTTCAGTATTAAAAACTTTTTTATATTCCGAATGTGAATAATCATCAAACATTTTTTTAACTTTTATATCAGTAGGCAATGTTTCTAGATAGCTTTTATAACTATTTAATTTTAATATATTTCCTTCATCAACTCGATCTACATTTTGTAAATGCAATTTACTATTGAAATGAGATTGATAACTTCTTTTTGTTTGCAACTTTTTTTTACATAAGACACAATAAAACTTGGTATTTTCCATTTTTTTATTTTTTAAAGAAAAAATTGTGTTTTAATTTTAGATATAAACATTCTAATATGAAGGTCTTGAGAGTTATTTTATATTATTATATATTTCACGTTCTTTAGTTATTTTATTTTCTTTATCATATTAAGTTTTATCATATTAAGTTTTATCATATAACGTTTTATCATATTAAGTTTTATCATATAACGTTTTATCAAAAGATAATTAAAATTTATTTTCACTAAATATTGATTCTTCATCATCATAAATTGATTCTTCATCATCATAAATTGATTCTTTATCATCATCATAAATTTATTCTTCATCATCATCATAAATTACACTTTTTTGGATTGGATACCATTCTCTTATTGGTATATCTAACTCTAAATTACATTTTTTATCTGATAATTATATAATAGAGAAAAAAATTGGTCTTTGATCTCTTTTGGAAAATTTAATAACACCACCATAATCTGAATCACTTTAAGTTTTTATTAAAGATGATAAAATTTTAAATTGATTAGATGTAAATCCTAATTTAAATTTTGTAGACCCGACACATAGTTGTCTAACAGTATCTTCAACTATACCATAATTATTATTTTCAATTGTAAGAAAATGAAATTTAGATAAATTTTGATTATATGTAGTATTAATATCATGTACATCAGTATGAGATATAAATTTTTCTTCACTTAAATTTTTATAATCACTAATATTTTTATAATCTTTTTTACCATTCACACCTTTTTCAGATGTTTCAGAATCATCGTCTATGTTATCATCATCTATATTATCATCATCATTATTATTATAAAGTTCTTTAAGATCGGGCAAAGCCCTAGAACCTTCGGTTCGTTTATTATTATAAGATTCTTTAAGATCGGGCAAAGCCCTAGAACCTTCGGTTCGTTTTTTATGATTATGATTATGGTCATTGTTAATAGTATAAGGTGTAGTCCACGTATAAGGTGTTGTCCACATATAAAGTTTTTCTTGTTGAGCTAAACCCTTTATATAAGATTTTAACAAATTAATATTTAAATTTGAATATAATCCTATATAAGTATCATCATCATATCTTTGCGGCATTTCTAATGTTTCTTGTTTATAAATTGTATCTCTGTAATAAACTTGACATAATAATTCTTCATTATGTTTTTTACTTTCTATATGAATATTATATTGGTTTTGTTCATCAACAAATAATCTAATTTTTTCCTTGGAAATAGATTTTAATTTTTTAACTAATTCTTTAATATTGATATAATTGATAATTTTATTTTCTATCCACTCAGTATTACTAATCGCCAAAACTGCTCTAATAAATCCGTAAACATTATTATGACCAATGATTACCATATTTTCTTTATTCAATTCTACATACGCAACATCATTATATTTACTTACAATCTCCATAAATTTTATAAATGGATCTCCTGGAAAAATACAATAATTAGTTTCAATAGAAGGTAAGCCTTTAGTCTGCTCTCTAAATATTTCTGCTTGTAATTCGAATAAAAGATTTACATCTATACATGGATTATTATTATTATCAAAACATTTATTATCAAATCCCATTGATCTCGTCGAATAAGAAGAACAGGATGAAACTGGCGAATATATTTTTTTTAAATTTGGATTTTCCATTTTTTTATTTTTATTAGAAAAAAATTTATTTTTTTATTTTTATTAGAAGAAATTTTATTTTTGTATTGTTAAAAAATGATGTTACCAAATGTTGGTGGAGGTGCATGTATCCCGAATAATCGTGAATCAGAAATAGAAATAGAAAATTATATCATGAAAACTGGAGACGTTTTATCTGGTCCATTGCATCTTTCTATTCTTCCGCAACAAAATACAGAGTTAACAAATAAACAATATGTTGATACACAAATCAATAATTTAAAAGAAAAATATATAAACGATGTTTTGGTTCCACTGATGAATGAATTAAAGTTGCTTAAACTTAATGACAAATCATTAAACGAAAAATTATTAAAACTTGATAAAAAGGATAGAGAGCTAGAAGCAGATATAGCAAAACTTTTTAAAAAGATTTCAGAACAATCAAAAATTTTAATATTACTTTCTATAAAGTTAAAATCTGCTGTAATTAAAAATAAACATCAGATAAAAATGTTAAAAGAACAATTAGAAGATGAAATAGAAAAACTACCTGAAAGAATTTAAAAAAATTTAAAGCAGTTACAAACTACATTCCAAAAAAGTGTTGATGAATTAAGTTCTAAAATTACTCAACAAATGAAAAAGATGAATAGAATAATAAATGAAGTAAACTCACTTAATGAAAAAGTTGATAAAATGAAAACTCTTAAAATCAATTTAGAAAATGAATTAAAGAAAATAAAGAACAGTTAGATGCTGTTAAAAGACAATTAGATGTTCTTAAAATTAAGTTAAATGCACTTAAAACGGCATTGAAGATTAATCAGCAGAAAATGCAAGTTAATAGAAAAGAAATTAAAGTACATCACACGCTGCTTGACGCACTAGATAAAGTGCAACAATCAATTAATAAAGTTATCTCGAAGTTGTTGTCCATTCACAAACGTAAATCTTGATCGGACCAAAGGTCCTCGAGGCTTTAGCCGATCGGACCGAAGGTCCTGAGGTTATTACCTTATCATAAACGTAAATCTTAGCGCAAATATTAACGTAAATATTTTTTCCCAAAAGTCAAATTTAATCCCAGAAAATGCCTATAATTTATAAACACAATCTTAAACATTTTGCTTCAAATCAAAAAATTGCTCATGAACCATCTATGAAATCTGTTTACCATTATGACAGTGTAGAAACAATCGGAACACAAAAGTTCCTAGGCACCGCAGGTGCCGTTCAAAAAGAAGGGGATGGTATATTTTCTGGTATTGGAAGTATCGTTAACTTAATTAAAAATAATAAAGATTTGATTACATCTGCTGCTAAAGGAGCAGCTGCTATAGGTAGTACAGCTAGTGCAATATCAAATGCTGTTAAATCTCAAAACGAATTAAAACAACTAGAAGCTATTCGTAAACTTAGGAATGATTCCGAAGAACTAAAAAATTTAAAAAAACTTTCAGAGGAAACAAAAAATAAAATTGCTAACATAGCTGTTGGGGAAACCTTGAGGAGCGGAGCTCCGTCTGATAGTAAACATAAGAAGAAATCAGGCGTAGCCATAAAACGTTCAATTGAAGAAATAAGAGGTAATGGTGTTAACAGCAACCTTCGGTCTAACCAGCAAAGTTGTAGCGGAGCTGGTCTAGCAAAATTCTAAAATTATATTTTAGTAAAATTCTTTTAGTAAATTATTTTTAGTAAAATTCTAAAATTATATTTTAGTAAAAATTTTTTCTGTCTGTGAGAAAAACAAAAAGTCAAATTATTTTTTATAAAAATGTCTTCGCTTATCGAAAATAAATTTAGATTAGACGATCCTCCGTTCGTCAGTTGCAATCAAAAAAAGAATGACCATATAAGAATTGCTATGAATCCCGGATCTTCCAGTAGAGTAAATACTGGAGGTGATTTAATTTTTGAAGTTGATAATCAGCAGAGTTATATATATTTACCTGATTCGTTTTTACATTGTGAATATTCTTTATATAGTGATGCCAATTTTACAACACCATTACCA
This sequence comes from Prostheceraeus crozeri, assembly GCA_907163375.1. Classification (NCBI taxonomy): domain Eukaryota; kingdom Metazoa; phylum Platyhelminthes; order Polycladida; family Euryleptidae; genus Prostheceraeus; species Prostheceraeus crozeri. Next base: position 236,757 of record CAJQUW010005375.1, on the reverse strand, counting down.
GATACCGATAATATTGCATTAGAGAATAATTTCTTTCCAAGATCATTTACACAAATGCGTTTAGATGTTGCAACTCAAAATATAGAAACAATAAGTGATTCTCCAGGTGTAATTGATACAATGCTTAGATTTGTAATAATTGGTGAAAATAATAAAAAGTATGAAATCGAAGGTTGGTTTCCTGATACGAATGATGGTATAATTGTTGATGATTTAACTCACGCTGGAACAGATGCAGCAGGAATTGCGAAAGATGTAGAAAATATTGCAAAACATTTAAATAAAACAAATAATGATGCATATAAAGAAAGACGTGAATTTAACAAGAAAAGTAAACAGACAGTAAATTGGTCATTGTCTCCATCATTCGGATATTTAGATTATGATAAAATATCATATCAATTAAAATTTAAATTAATAATTCATCGTACAGCAAATAATGAAGTAATCTTTTTTGGCAAGACTGGAGAAAAAGCATATTTAAAAATTGATAGACTTGAATGGTGGATTAAGCATATTACTCCTAGTTTAGAGATTGAAACAGCTATTGCAAAAAGATTAAATACTAACAAACCAATTCCAGTAAATTTTCTAAAGCGAACTGCTAGTTCAGTAACTTTTTCCGAACAAAGATTTAACTGGCATTTTACTAGAACTGCGAATACTCCAAGATATTTATTACTAACATTTCAAAGAAATAATTCTCCAAGTTTTGATAAGAACAACGATCTTTTTCATATTAATACAATTCGAAGTTTACAAGTTTCATTAAATCAAACCCGTTATCCAATTGATCCATTAAGATTCGATGATACCAATAATCAATTTATGGAAGGATATGATTCTTATCGAAATCTTTGTATAGAATTTGGAGTTGAACGACAATTAACTCCTGGAGATTGGAGACATTTATATCCTGTTTTCTGTTTCGATTTAAGTGCACAATCTGAAGATATTATCAAGACTGGTTGTGATGTAACAATTAATATTGAAAAGAAAGATTCCACAACTTCATTGATGGCTTATGGTTTATTGCTAGAAGATGTAAAATATTCTATTGAAATTCTTAATGGAAAGATGGCTAGGATTAATTAATTTTTTTTTCATAATTTAAATTTTTTTTAGTAATTAGTAATAAAATTTTTTTGTAACTAGAATAGATTAAAAATTCCTAATTTAAAATTTATTCATAACTAGAATAGATTAAAATTTTTGGTAACTTAAGAATTTTTTAGTAACTTAAAATTTTTTTATTAAAAATGTCGCAAGCGAAAAGTAATAATAATAAAACTGTTGAATTAAAACTACGTAATATTGTTGACAAAAATACCCCTAAAACTATAACGATTAACAAAAAAAGTATTACATAAGTAAACCAATGATAGAGAATATTCAATTACAAGAAGAAAAGAATGGCGGGATTCTCCCATTAATTCCTCTAATAATAGGAGGCATAGCAGCAGCAGGAAGTGTTGCAGGTGGGACAGCTGGTATTGTCCAAGCAGTAAATTAAAATAAATCAGAGAAGGCAGCATTAGAAGAACAAAAACGTCATAATGGAGAGTTAGAGAAAGTTGATAGGGGTGAAAGAATAGTAGATAATTTTATTAGTAAATTAAAATTAGTTGATGAAGGAAAACGAGTTCTTAAAAATATTCTCCACAATGTTGATGATTTAATTGAAATTAAAGAAACTAAAGATGGTTCTGGAATATATCTAAGTCCTAGTATGATAAGGTAAAACATTTATTTTATCTTTAAAATTGTTTTTATCTTTAAAAATATATTCTACAAATTCCGAAAATTTAATTAAATTAAAAATTGCTAATTTCGATTTACTGAATTATCTATTAAACAAAAAAAAACTCAAATTGTAAAATTTATGAAGGTAACGACATACAAAAAACATTAGAAAACTTTCCTGGTCTTATTTGGAGTAAATATTCGAAAGAAAAACATCTTCCTGGTCATTCATATACCGGTCCAGAAACTCGATTAGATATAAGACTAGATGAGAATAATAATCCGAAACCAGGTGAAGAACCAATAAATAGAGTAGATGCCGCCGCTTATAGACATGATTTAGCTTATCGAAATCATGATCTAAGTTCTCGACATGCAGCTGATAAGAAGATGATTCAAGAATTAGATAGTATTCAAAATCCTACATTTAGAGAAAAAATTGAAAGAATGTTAAGAAAGCTTTACAAGCTAAAATATTATTCGGTCAGGGTTTAAATGAAACGACAGCAAAGCTGTCTGAGAGCAACGCTCGAACCTACGCGTCCGAAATTCATAAAGAATACAGAAGGCCAAAATATTTATTGAAAGTAAAAGTATTTAATAAAGATGATATTTGGAGTGCTGATCTTATTCATATGCCGAATGAAGGAGGGTTTAAGTACGCATTGACCGTTATAGATTTATATACACGATACGCTTGGGTAAAGCCTTTAAAAAATAAAAGTGGTCTGTCAGTTAAATATGCGTTTGAAGAAATCTTTAAAGAAAGTAATAGAAAGCCAAAAAAATTGTTTGTAGATAAAGGGTCGGAATTTTATAACCGAAACGTTCAGCCACTATATGAAACTGTTTATTCAACTGAAAACGCTGGAAAAGCCGTAGTGATAGACAGATTCAATCGGACGTTAAAAAATTAATTATTCAAGAAATTTACTGAGCAAAGAAATCAGAAATGGTTGAAGATATTACCAGAAGTTGTAGAAGAGTACAATAATAAAGTTCATTCTGGTATTGAAGAAACTCCAAAGAATGCTTCTGACGACCCTGATTTGATAAAAAAAAAATATTCGAGAATAATTATTCGAACGAAAATAATAATTTGAATGAGAGTAATCCGAATTTGCAGAAACTTAAGCCGAAATTTAAAATTGGAGATAGAGTTAGAATATTTAAATATAAGAATAAATTTTAAAAAGGCGTCGTTGGCTATTGGACTAAAAAAATATTTGAAGTTTGTAAAATAAATCAAACTTATCCGATTACTTACGAAATCAAAGATTTAGATGACGAAAATATCAGAGGCCGATTTTATCAAAATGAATTACAACGAACTGATTTTTAATTATCATTATCATTATTATTGGAACTAACGTTTTTCGGGAATTAAATTCCCTTATTCAATTCTAACATAATATCTAGAAATGGTACTCCTTCCTGTAATTTAAATAAAACATAAAGACATAATTGACCGCAATATGTAGTTCCTGGTTTTTGAATTTGAAATGTATTATAAATTCCATTGCCAAGTAATTTTTTGACTTCGTTTGTAGATGGAAGTCCATAAGAGTCGAACCAATAGTTCTCAGCCTCCGGGCGGTCGAAATAGTAATTATCTCAATTTTTATTAAAGATACCTGCAGACCAATGTATTCCTTTTTCATCTGACGTATGAAGATTTGTTATGAAATTTATAGTTATAACTTTGTTCCGGGAACTGAAGGTTCCTGTTGGCTTATTTTTTAGGCATTGTAATTCGGCTCTCATTAGAACATGAAAATTCTTTATTCCCAATTGATTTGCGATTTTCTTTAAATCGAAATTCGTTGTTGTTTGTGTTCCATATAATTTCAAAAACTCATTTATGTTGCTCATTTTATAATAAAAAAACTTCTTAAGGGACCCCTAGAAGACAGAAGGGAGGAGGTATTGATTTAAAACTGTTCTCTAATGATGACTTTCCTTACTACTTGGGGGGGTATTGATTTAAAACTGTTCTCTAATTATGACTTTCCTTACTACTTATTCGATTTTGAAATGATTTAATTTAATCTAAATTAAAACGTTACATTGTTACATTTTATTAGTAGAGTTAGTGTTTCGTACATCTTTTAACAATAGTAATTCAACCCTCATCAATATGTGAAAATTGTTCATTCCCAATTGATTTGCGATCTTATTTAAATCGAAATTTGACGTGGTTTTGTTTGCCGTATATTTTTAGAAAGTCTCTAATGTTACTCATTTTAAATGGAATAAAATCTATTTCAGAAATTTCTCAAAAGAATTGCCGTGTAGCAGCTGCTAAAATTGTTTCAGCTGATAGGGGTGAAGGAAATCACAGACAATAGCTCATGATACGGGTTGTGAAATCTCATTCACACTATGAGAACAAAAGAACAAATACAATCTAAACACAATAGACATATGAGAGAGAAGAGAAATGAATGAGCATTTCTCTTTATTTTGGTTTCCATAACAATCATTCATGCGACATTATTTTAAATGGAAAAATACACCAATTGTCGAACCATATCGGCAGCCATATCGACACATTTTCCGGCTCCCAGAACAATTTTGGTGTAAATTTCCATTAGCGTTCAAGGTCATTCTATTAAAAGCATACGGGAATTATTCTCATTGAAGACAAGCAATTGTTTTAAAGAATGCATGTCATTGTGAATACAATATTCCTGTAACAGACAGGATCGAGAGAGAGAGAGAGAGAGAGAGAGAGAGAGAGAAAGAAAGAAAGAAGTCACGCTGCTCCGTAAAAGTTTAATTGAGATAACGAACGATATATTCTTGCGGTTTCTTCCACTTTTGTTTCTTCCATTTTTAAAGAAATATTTTTAGTCACATGATATATTTTAAAAACCTGAAAGATGGATAAAATTCATGAATTTGAAATACTTAACTTTTATGATTTTCGGTGTCCTGGAACGGTCATGATTTAAGCGAGAAAATTGTAATTCTCACATTTTGAGATTCTTAACTTTTATGATTTTCGGTGTCCTGGAACGGTCATGATTTTAAGGGTGAAAACTGTAATTCTCAAATTTGAGATTTTGAAAAATTTGAAAATTGGGTATTTTTAAAAACGGTTTTTTTTCTTCATAACCTGAAAAATGACCAAAATTCATGAATTTAGACCATTTAAAAAGTACCATTTTTTGAAAAATCGGTATCTTTAAAAACGACTAAATTCATGAATTTAGGTCTTAAAAACCTGAAAAAGGGACTAAATTCATGAATTTATGTCGTTTTTAAAGATACTATTTTTTGAATTTTATGGTGTCCTGGAACGGTCTTTTGTCCATTACTTTTCTTCTTAATTAGGCAATGAAAATTGAAATATCGAAGAAAAATCATTTATATTCAAGAATCAGATAAATACGAAGAAATGTCTTAATCAATCAATTCAACTGAAATATTCTTTAAGATTGACAGCAAAAATAATGAAGATTGCAACAAAATGACTGACGCTTCATTTTACAGAAATCATAATTATCACAAAATATCACTTCTCGTATTTTTCTCTTGTATTGTGACTGTAGTGGTACGATTCCTTGAAAGCTATTGCTAACGTTTTTCGTAATTAGGTCTGGCTCCTCATCGGTGAATTCTGGCGAACAAGGAGGTGACAATCTCAGGACTGTTCGTGGATTAGCGAAATCTTTGGTGATTTCTTTCACAAATCCTATTTTTTCCACTATGTTTCTTTTGCTCTGATACATCTCGCGTGGAGTGATATTAACATCAATCCCCCTCATTTTGTAGTTTTCAATTAGCAGTCGTCGAAGTGCTCGATCATGCTTAAAGGACTCTGGTGTATCATAAACACGTTCAATGATGGTACCTCCACTTCCCGTTGTATCATTTTCTTCTACAATCAAATCTCGGTATCGGGCAGGGCCAAAGCTGACGTGACTTGATTGTTTTCGCTGCCTGTTCGGCTGTTTTAAGATAGACTTTATGTTTTCCGGTATGCCAGTATACACCTTGTTCTCAAATCGAAAAGTTTCCCCCATACTTCTGTTGTAAATTCTAAAATCGTCAGCGGCATTCTGTAGCTCTATAGAAACAAGTCTGACAAAACCATGAAATAGTTCCTCGCGTATTACATTTGATGTTGTCAATAAAATCGGTCGAAGCTCTTTTAAAATCCCATACATTCCATTTACAGGTATTTCTAATTTAGTCTCTTCAAGTACGGCTGATTCAACTATTATTCCTCCAAATTGTCTAAATTGCCTTGGACCGTATAAACCATGCACGTCAGGGAAAAAGTGGAATTTTCCTTTCGTTTTTACTGTATCAAATATTTCGTACAAGCAATCAAAATATGTTTCAACCAATGAAACAAGCTTGGGATTTTTATGTAAGAGATCTAGATCACGTAGAAAATTTGGAGCGCTAACCTGAATATGTATGCTTTGAATCATAGTGATATAATGAGTAAGAATATCACAGTTTGTCATATATATTTCAAACATGTTCTCTCTTTCAGCAAAATTTCTTTGACAAAGTTTTGACCAATCCCCTCTTGCTAAAGTCCAAAGAAGCTTGCACAATTTGAATGCCAAATTTCTACCTTTGACATCAATGAATTCTAGAGAACGTCTGGATCTTTCACTCTCGCTTCTTTGCATGCGATTTCGTTGTGGTCTGTCATTTCCTACGCTGGGTAAAGCACTTGAAGATCTCATACGCCGAAAACCTTTGTTATTTGCATAATGACGAAGCAGAGGTCGAACCGTTCCACTTGGTGATACAAACATCGTTGATTGTTTAGTCCCACTAGCATAATCATCGTCCTGAGAATATTGTGGCTCTAAGGGTTGAGTTGCTGAAATATTTTTAGAATATTTTGGTAAAGAGTTAAGATTTTCATTTAAGAATCCGTTGTGAGAAGTCAATGAATGTCGAGTATTGTTATCGAGGTCAAATCTTCCATGTGGCATTTCACTGTGGCTGTTGTATCTGGGGCTGGGCTTAACTTCATGAGTTTGTTCATACTGCTCAAACATTCTTTGAGGAAAGTTTGTATCATTGGGATAGATGTTATTGAATGCCGTGCTAAATCGTCGATCAAGAATAGAGGTTTGTTCATTTGGAATGAATATTTTTTGTTGTCCGTGGAATGATCCCAAATTACTTCCAAATTTATCATTTTCTATAGTATCATTAGGCCATTGGCTCCTAGGATAAATAGTTTTCTGAAAAGCTGTCCCTCTGTTTGACTGACTAGGAACCGAATTAAATTGATTTGACATTTGTCTGCCAACATGCAGATCTTCATTTGACGCCAATTGAATTTTTCCATCAGTTATATTGAATATATAATTCATCTTGAACTTTTCACGTAATCATTATGGCTGCATAATGTCGCAAATGAATCGTTTTAGCTTAACTCACATGATTTCTTTACATTCGATTTGAAATATTAGAGATCTAATAATGATAAACGAAAATACGTCTGCCAAGACATGTAAGAATGCTAAGACATGTATATCATACGGCATCTATGAGATCTCTATTTCTATCAGGAACATCAATGATTAATATAAGATATCTAAGGCACGCTCAACTCCCATACCATGTACTGGACTGGAGACCAGTGACCTTGGTGGACTTGAATAATGACGCTAGTGTGTATCTGGATGAAACCATGGAACTAGCGGTAAACAATATTCACTTCCTTTTTGTGAAGTACATCAGAATCCAGGTGCATTGATTGCTGTACACATAGAAATAGATTGTTGTTTATCTGAAGTTGACTAGAATGGAAATTGACTCAAGGTCGCGGCACATCCGGGGAACTAAGTTGGGGCATGAACCACCAATGAAAAGCTTAGAATCGCACATGTGACTGCTTCTAACCCAATCATACAGCCGTTGACAAGCGAATCTAAGTCAAAATGCGTGCGATTTTTGTGCCACTATTGTGTATTGCATGAAGCTTTACTTCCATTCTAGAGGTTTTTTTGTTATCAATTTCTATGGCTGTACATACTAATTAATGCGCCCAGCCCAGTCTTGCAGAGAAATTGTCGGAAGAAACTGTGCAGTGTACACGTACACATCCAAGTATATCAACGATGGTCAATTTCAAATAAATTGTGACTTTCTATATTCATTGATTTCACCTATTGTCTTGTCTCCTCCAGTACAATTAGTTGAACCATTGGTGGACTTTATTCAAGAATTCAAGAGCAATGTAGCGATGTAACATGTGTGATTTATTTCCGGGCTTGAATTATTTTTTATGAGTTTTTATCACAGTGACATTTTCAAATCCACCGACGAAATTTATACGGATTTCGTAATCAACTTAAATTCTTATCAACGCTGTTCCTGAATTGCCCAGTATGGTAGGACCTTAAAATCGTGGAAAGTCACCAATCACCACCGCTTGGTCTGCTTTTATTCAATATGATCTTCGCATTTTATGAATCACTTGCATCATAATCACATTTTATTTGTTCCTCGGAGTTTGATTATAAATTGAATGCCTCTCAGATGATGCTCCATAATCACGAGATGTCTAATAAGAGATAAAAATATATTGACATCGGTAACCACTCATTGCGAGGAGGTGCACTTTGAAAGACAACACTGGTTGCGCTTTTCCACTTAAATCTTTACAAAGGATCTTCTGAAGGAATGGATATTTTTTAGCATTTTCATTAGTCATACCAATCAAATTATTGTCAATTTTCGACGCTTCAATTTGATTTTTTGTTCGTTTCTAAATGCATCATCGGTGGATTTTCTTTAGATTTTAATCATGTCTTTTACTTGTATAACAATGATTAAGGCATGGGATATATTGATACAATTATGATTGCAGTAACAAGTAAATTCATTACTGATCAGTTATCACTTAGTCCTCGACTCTTTTGAGCAAGGGAAATAGATTATCAAAACTTTTCCAGAAAGAATCCACAATTTTCTAAAAAGCACAACTGAATCAATTTTCGCAAAGCATGTATAAAATGTACAGAATCCACACCAATAGCCATTGATGCTACGTGCAGGTGAACAATTTCAATCGCTAGCAGTTGATATTGCAGCTGTTATTTACAGTTGCTTATTCTTGTGGGAGATTTGTAATTCTTTAGTCACTTCTTGACTGGGTCCAGAATCTTCTTTCAACAGATTCGCTGTATGAATGCGCTTATTAGAATATTGGATAATTGTTTACAACCTGTTTCACGGTTTTATCCAGATGTGCACAAACAACCGTCATTAATCAAATCTACCAAAGACACTGACCGCCAGTCTAGTACATGGTACGGGAGTTGAACGTCCCTTAGATATCTTATAATAATGCATATTTTTGCAAGGCTTTCTGTGTCCACAGGTTACTAGGTTCCACGAAGCAGGTGATTATTTTCCTGATTGGAAATTATTAACCTAGTGCAGACTTCTATGGAAAAAGTTATGCATTATGTCAGATAATGCATAGATTTCTTTGGTCATTATTTGTCATAGTAACCTCGAGCCTTCGGCTCTCGGCAATTATAGCAAATAATGACGTCAAATCTATGCATTATCTATTTCTTATTTCACTCATCCCTGTACCTTATCTTCCTTTCCTGGATACATGCTAATTATCGAAAGTACTGGCGACTTCCATGAAAATCTAAATTTCGCTGATTTAATGTGTACAGTACATTAAACGTTAAATGTACTGTACATATTATTGCTCATGAAATAAATTATGATAAAGCACTGATATTTTACTTTACACATGTAGAAAGTCCGAGTCATAGATTTAATGTAGGAGTCCCCGTAGTGATATATAAGCCGTCGGCTCTCGGTAATCATAGCAAATAATGACCTCAAATCTATGCATTATCTATGACTTAATCATAGATGTCCCTGTATGATGATAGGCTATGCATTGTTATTTATAATTTCCGTTAGATATCAATGTCACATCCAATTTCAGAGGTCATTATTTATTTATTTACTTCAAAGCTCAATGAGATCAATGCTCCTGTTCAATATAATCTTTCATAACGGGTCGCATCAGCTTGCTGACGTACAGTACATTACGCATTATGGACATCTATCTGTCGGGGGTGCTTGATCAATTAGCACGTTATAAATGTCTCAAATGTACAAATTGACAGTCGCAATCATGTCATGCGCGGAAATTGACAGCAACTTTCGATCCAGCCATAACACAGCAAGAAAACTTTGTCAATATGTTATGGCCTATCTCACTTGAAAATACCTTATATGTTCGAACTATGCTAGCATTTTAATAATCTGAATTGCGCTGTCTTTGAAGTTATCACGAATTAAGACCAAAAGATAGAGAAGGAAGATTTTGTCCCTATCATCTATTGGCTGCTATCTATTAGCTAATTCTGCAGATGGATATGTTTTCAGAATTTGATATTATATTGATTATACACCAAATTTTCTCCGCAACTGGAACTCTATGCAGCTAGTGGCAATATTTATAAGAGAATTTGAAAAAGTTTTCGTGGATAACGGGGGAATGCATTGTGAATCTTTAGAAGATATGACCACACTTGAAAATTTAAGCACGTAGATTAAATTTTTCAAGTGTGGTCATATCTTCGAAAGATTCACAATGCATATATCCAGAAGTCTTATTTCATCAATAGACCTACTTACTAATAATGTATCTCCACCTTTACTGATATCTTATGTGGAGTACTTAATTCGAATTCTTTAAGAGGATAAAGCAGGAAGATCGAAAGTTTGAGGATTAGAATTATCTTGAATTGTTGGAAATTGACTGTCAATATTTTCTGACTGAAAGCAGATTTGATCCTGATTAATGAATATAATTACTATTTACGTTTTTCTCGGTAATATCAAGTTCTTGACAATAGCAGGCACATCTATGATTAATAATGCAATTGATTAATATGATTAATATCTATCGGTTACCACTCTACTGATGAACAATGAAATCAACATGTCCTGATATGTGTGTATCGACTCGTATTGATACGAATTTCTTTTAGTTATTTGTGCATACTTTGCTGATTTACATTCTTGTACAACTATGATTTCCATTCATTTTGAGAAATATACATCACATTATTATTATTATTATCTAAGGGACACCCAACTCCCACTGTACTGGAGGCCGGTGTCTTTGGTAGACTTGATTAATGATGATAGTGTACATCTGGTTAAAGCTGTACGGAACTCACTTCATTATCGTGAAATGCATTAAAATCCAACAGAATTGATTCCTACATGTTCTAATACGTCCGGCCCTGCCCTTCGAAGAAATAGTCGGAAATAATCTATAGCTACAGTCTATGCTTCATTTCAAGTAAAATGTGACATTCCATACTCAACGATTATCACATTACCTGATCTAGAACCTCCCCAATACAGGTCATTTTTGACAACTGGACTTTATTCAAGAATTCAAGAGCAATGAAGAGATATAACATGCATCATTTATTTCAGGCTTTGGAGTATTCCAGCTTTCATAGAAGTAAAATCGATGGCCATCTTTGTCACTGTGATGCACAAATGTTTGCAGAATGCACGAATATTTACCGACGAAATTTATGCGGATTTCGTGATCAGCTGTATCTTTATCAATGCTATTGCTGAGTAAGCCAACATGTAAGAACCTTAACATCATGAAAGTCATCAATCCATCAATCACCGTTCGATGATACGCACATTGTGTAAAGAAAACTTAGGCTGCACTTTTCCACGAAGATCTCCAGAAGGATCTTCAAACGGCTCCTGCTTAACTTTAACAAGCTCTTTTTAGAATGCGAAAGAAGTCGCATAATTCGGTATTAAATTCGTCTATAGATTTGTTACTCTAAAAGGCTCTATAGTTAGCGCGTTGCGTGGCATAATAATACTATCAACACATTGCAATATTCTTGCTAATGATGAAGTAGGCCCAATCTTGTTAAATCTGCCTGATAAGGCCATTTGGACATGACATCTTCATATATCGCTATATTACCTCGAATGCTGTAACTTTTGTTTGGGAATCACATTGATAGGAGCCATGATAGCGAATCGGTGTAATCCCTATTGAACTGAAGTTGACGAGGGGACGAGTAACTCATTCAATGGTTGCTCTTCTTGATGACAATGAAGCTATTTTGCTCTCCTGTATACGCTGTAGGCACCAAAGCGCAGCAGAAACAATCTATGTAGAGAAATGTTTTCTCTTTCATGTTCGACTTTTGGCGTAAGTGAAGAAGCAATTGATCATTTTGCATTAAAACAAAATTCAGTTCGTTGTGCATTTGGTCAATGGATATTGCAATCACAACATGATCGAATTAAGTTGCAGCTGCTGTAATGCTTGCACAATTTTCAAAGAGAGATAGTAATCTATTACAAAGCTAATCATGCTTCATAGAGTGATTAGCGTTAAAATAAGGAGAATATGTTCTTATGCATATTCAAACAACTTCGACAAAACTCAATTGCCATTACAAAGAAAATGGAATCCGATGTTATTGAGCACTCTACTAGCTGATCATTTAAATTCATCGACAAACCGACTTAAAGTCTGAAGATGCTCAACATGCAGCTCATCTGATGCGCCTTTTGCGGATGCATGTGCAATTATGCATGTCAAATAGCAATTTGTTCTCGTCACCGACGTCAAAATGGAAACAAAGTCCAAAGTTGTCAATGAATGTTTTTTGGAACAAATGCTTTTATCACTTTAGCTTAATTTAATGATTGAAATTGCCATCAACATGAATATCCAAGCCTCAATGATAGGAGAGCAAGTTTTTATATGAACTGAACAAGCTAACTGCAGACAAAATGACTCGCGTCCTAGTTTCAGTATCGAAATTACAGCAAGTTATGTTTAATATGCCTACGCATAAAACTGTACGTCAGGCCTACTGTGCATAGTATATTGCACATATTCAATCATTATATATCAGCATTTGTAATAAATTATCATTGACATAAACATTCCTTCATTAAGAAATGAAATTAATAGTCAATTTCTGAAAAAATTGGTTGTCGACAAAATGTCAACACTTGGCCAACAAAGGGTTCCGAAAACCCTAGCCTGATAGGAAATAATGTTATCCAAGCATGTAGAGAATAATGTAGAGATGAACGGAGGAAGCTGGCTATCTCATGATCCTTGCATTTCGGTGGTGGCCAATTATAAGCCTATTATTAATCAAAGAAAATATATAGGCACACCAGAAACGTTTTTTGGATAGTTATTGAAATAAGTTGCTTTTTTATGCCAATTTAATTTTGCGCCGGCCATACAGTACAGGACTTCTTATTAAGGTGCAGGTTTCAAAATGTAGAATTGAATGGCACTTAGGACTTCTGGAGTGCCTCAAGGATCTCGTCTGCTTCCATTTTCGTTTGGGACACACATGGGGTCCCTGGCTTCCTATTCAACTGCTTCAAAAGCATTTAAATATACGGACGATGTTGTAATTATAACTCTGGTATACATTATATGATGTCGATACTACTGGGATTGAGCACATTAGCTGAATGCTGCGATGACAACGGTCCGAAGCTTAATAAAAATAAGACAAAATCCTCACTTATTCGAAAAAGGGAAGTCTGAAATAATTTTGGAGCTTTTAGAATCGTCTCGCAACTTTTCTGGATATAACTTTCCCAAACTATTTGAAATGGAATTCGCTCGCACTTTTGATCAAATAGTAGAGACTACAGCTGAGAGATTCCAAATGCTCTACGAAGGCCCAAGAATAAGCAATTAATTTCGAAGAAAGATTTCGTACAGATGTACAGCGTCGGATGAACAGTCCTTTACTTATTAGTTTGAGTGCTAGCAAGCAACTCTAAGCAAACTTGAGCCTGTAGGAAAGGGATGCCTACGAATTATATGTGGCATCAATTGCAAATGTGCTATTCTAAAGTATTTATCATTCCGACTAGTTGAACTTTCCCTAATAACCTTGAAGAAAGTATTAGAGCCTGAGAATATAATATATTAATAAGGCAAGACACTGGACAGGCGATTGAAAGAGAGGCATGCACTAGTGGTTTAGAGTTGGGAGGGAATCTCCAAAATGGTTCACGAAAATTAAGATGATTTAAAAAGAAATTGATGCATTTGACTACATTGACTAAAGAGTAGCATATAAGTTCGCCTTGAAAAATAGAACCAAGAAAAAATATTTCCGGAGCATCGCATAAAGCACATTTTTCTACAAAGAGTTTGTGGTTATGAAACATTGTTACTATTGACAGAACCAATAAAACTTACTATCACCTCAAAATTTCTTCTCCAATTCCAATATTAAATTTTCATCTATCTACTCCTTGCTATTCCTTTGATTTACATTTCCAACAGTACTTGCAAATCATTTGACAGTAATAATCATAATATGTCGAAGTTAGGAAAAAACTTTCATTTGGATTCCCTTCGCATTACCATTTGAAACCAAACCGTCAATGTATTGAGTCAGTGTCGTCCAAAGTGTGGCACACGGGCCGCATACGGGCCGCGGCCTCCTCCAATGCGGTCCACGTCCTCTTCACAGAAAATTTCAGATATCGTTTCATTCCAGACATCTGCAGAGTTATGATGAAAATTGATTTTGCTTTTTTCTAAATTATGTACAGTATTTTAAGCTTGAATTGTAAATTTAGATTTCATATTGATGATTTCATTTTCTCTGAATATCACTGATAGAAGCTGTTGAAACGCATGACATCCTGATTGAACATCTAGACGAGGGATTCCAACATTTCCTGCACCGTGAGAAAGGCTTCAATGTTTTCAATGATCCACTGACGGTGGCTGTATCACGAGCAGCTAAAGTCTTACAACGTACATGAATTACGAGTATGTAACTTGCAAGGTTTTCCTATCCAAAGCTTCTCTGTCAATCAATAAAGTTTAACTTCTTCTGAAGATTAGTACCCTAATTTAAGCCGCTTTGGATTTCGCTTTTTCTTAATGTTTGGACGCACTTACCTTTGTGAGTCAGCATTTTCCGCGATGAAGAAAAATCCAGATGGAGAAAAGTCTTCTGAATCAAACATCTCTTCAGGCTCATCTTCGCTTAGTCATAACCTAATCAATTGACATTGACACGAAGAAGGTGGCCTCCAAAATACAAACACATCCATCTCATTAACTTATAAGTAAACTATGTCGTTTTTATAAAGCATGTTTTTTTTAATGAATCTGGGAAAATTCTTGTTCCAAACATTGAGCTTTCGTCAATCAAATGCTTTAAAGATGAATATTAAGAAAATTAAGTATATTCTTGTTATGCGATGTTTCTAATAGGGGAAGATAGAGAAAAAGTTGAATGATGTGAACTGCAGCCCGCGGTCTTATTTCCTTGCCGAATGCGGCCTCCGCCCGCAAAAGTTTGAACAACCATGCATTAAGTCATTTCATAATTGAGCATTTTTTGAGACCATATAGGTATACAGATTTTTAATTTAGATTGAAAATTTATTCACAGGGAGTAGTAAGTAAAACTCCACTTCTGGATAGCGCAAGATGGCCGCCATCGAAGAATTTTCGCTAACGTCCCCCCCTCTGGAACGACAGAGGTTGTGGTCTGTCGTGGTGTGCCGGCCAGGTTGGTCCACGTTCACAAAATGTTCGCTGACGTCCCCCCCCCTCGAAAATGACAGAGTGTGAGACTCGGGTGTGTTGGTCTCGTGTGGGTTGACGTGGCCGACCGCCTAGGTTGACGTGGGCGACCGCCTAGGTTGACGTGGGCGACCGTCTAGGTTGTCGTGGTGGAATGGTGAAACGGACTTTAGATTCGTGATCAGCGTAAAATTCTGCATCGGTATGGTGAATTTGAAGTCAATCGGCGATAAAAAAATTTTTCTTCAAAATTTTGACAGAGTTAAAATTTTGGACGTTTTGGTCTCTAGCGTCAAACCGAAGCATCGGATGGGAAAACGGATTTCAGATTTGGAATCAGCATGAAATTCTGCATCTGTGTGGTGAGTTTCAAGTCAATCGGAGAGAAAAAATTTTCAACATTTTTCGAAAAAAAAACGACAGAGTTAGAATTTTGGACGTTTTGGGCTGTAGCGCCAAAACGAACCATCGGGTGGGAAAACGGAGGCCAGATTCGGATTCAGCGTGAAATTCTGCATCGGTATGATGAATTTGAAAGCAATCGGAGAGAAAAAAGTTTCGCTGACGCCCCCCCCTTGGCACCGACCTTCCAACTTTGCTTCTAGTGGACGGATTTTGTCGTGCAATAGCTCGTTTGAAAGCTAAGAGTGAGACACATTCACTGAAAGAATCGGCTTGTTCATATCTGTCTTCGTTTAGATGTGAGACGCCATTTAAGATTTTGGGAGATTGGCGAAAAACGATAGAGTTAGAATTTTGGACGTTTTGGTCTCTAGCGTCAAAACGAAGCATCGGATGGGAAAACGGATTTCAGATTTGGAATCAGCATGAAATTCTGCATCTGTGTGGTGAGTTTCAAGTCAATCGGAGAGAAAAAATTTTCGCTGACGTCCCCCCCTCGGGAGAGCTAGCTTCGATCTTGGCTTCCAGTTGACGGATTTTGTCGTGCAATAGCTCGTTTGAAAGCTAAGAGTGAGACACATTCACTGAACGAATCGGCTTGTTCATATCTGTCTTCGTTTAGATGTGAGACGCCATTTAAGATTTTGGGAGATTGGCGAAAAACGATGGAGTTAGAATTTTGGACGTTTTGGTCTCTAGCGTCAAAACGAAGCATCGGATGGGAAAACGGATTTCAGATTTGGAATCAGCATGAAATTCTACATCTGTGTGGTGAGTTTCAAGTCAATCGGAGAGAAAAAATTTTCGCTGACGTCCCCCCCCTCGGGAGAGCTAGCTTCGATCTTGGCTTCCAGTGGACGGATTTTGTCGTGCAATAGCTCGTTTGAAAGCTAAGAGTGAGACACATTCACTGAAAGAATCGGCTTGTTCATATCTGTCTTTGTTTAGATGTGAGACGCCATTTAAGATTTTGGGAGATTGTCGAAAAACGACAGAGTTAGAATTTTGGACGTTTAGGGCTCTAGCGTTAAAAGGAAGCATCGGATGGGAAAACGGATTTCAGATTTGGAATCAGCATGAAATTCTCTATCAACATGGTGAGTTTCAAGTCAATCGGAGAGAAAAATTTTCGCTGACGTCCCCCCCTTGGGAGAGCTAGCTTCGATCTTGGCTTCCAGTTGACGGAGTTTGTCGTGCAATAGCTCGTTTGAAAGCTAAGAGTGAGACACATTCACTGAAAGAATCGGCTTGTTCATATCTGTCTTCGTTTAGATGTGAGACGCCATTTAAGATTTTGAGAGATTGTCGAAAAACGACAGAGTTAGAATTTTGGACGTTTTGGGCTCTAGCGTCAAAACGAAGCATCGGATGGGAAAACGGATTTCAGATTTGGAATCAGCATGAAATTCTCTATCAACATGGTGAGTTTCAAGTCAATCGGAGAGAAAAAAGAAATTTTCTTCACAAAAGTTTTTCGAAAAAACGACAGAGTTAGAATTTTCGCGATGGCTGTGGGCTGTAGAGCCAAAACGAAGCATCGGATGGGAAAACGGAGGCCAGATTCGGATTCAGCGTCAAATTCTACATGGGAATGGTGTATTTCCAGCTCAATCGGACCTCTAGAATCGGCGATAGAAGCGTTTTAAGTGTTTGGATGATGGATATTACGTCATCAGCAGATCGCCACAAACTATATAAGCTGGGAACCGACAGAGACTTGTCATTAAGACGAGAGCGATTGTCAGAGGCAGGTCGTCTCTCTGAGCTCCGATGATAGCTTCGGACATTCCAAATTCCGGGTTTCTGTAAGAAACCGACTTAGAAAATCTCATTGCTGATATCAGCTAAGGCGTCAGACTTAAGAGGTTAGCCAGGAGATGGCCTTCGTCTCCAGGCCATAAAAGACTCCAAAACTTTAAAGGCTTGTAACTTTGCTTCTACAAGTCCGTTTGACTTGATTCAAAAAAGGTTCGGTCGCTATTGACCTGCCCTAAGTGATAGACTACTTATAAAATTTCATAACTAGTGCTAAACAGTTGAAAAATTTAAATTCACTAGTTTTGGAGGTTTTCTGGGGTTTTAGACCCTGCTAAAGTCAATGAAAGCATTTTTAATGATGTCTGAGCCAGTCTTCTCATGGTATAAGCGGCTTTTCACTGAAAGCGAGCAAGACACGGAGAGTTTTGCTGTAATATTCCACTGACAGGGTGTTCCTTCGGGACGGCGGACGATGCCGTAGTGATAAGTGTGGCAAGGGAGTGTGTCATAGTTTAGACCGAAACCGCTGGGACAACTCATGTCTCATGTTGGGCATTTGACACAGTTCTCAACGTAGCACTTTGAACGCCAATCGGTTGAGTCTTAGCTATCTTGTCATGGGTGGCCTCTAAACATCTCCATTGCAAAACGCTGGTGAATCAAGCTCTCCACGGCTTGCTATCAAGCTGCTCAAAGTCTGTCAACCTCTTACCAACTCTACAGGTTTTCATGTCTGGCGAATACTATCATTAAGTTGAATCTGCTATCAGTCAACTTGAACGTTGCAAATGAAGTTCGGTGTAATACTTCCTTTCGACGGGCGTTCCTGTAAAGGGCGGCGGTGAAACCCGTAGCTATGTATACCGCAAGGGACATTCGGCAATGGTCAATCTTGTTTAACCTCTCTGCGTCATGTTTGCAAGTGATTGCCTCTGTCTCAACGTAGTATGCATTCGCGCCAGGGCGACATTTAGCCAGCTGTCGAAGGTTGCCTTATAAACTATCCATTGCATACGTTATGAGAACCATGAGTTCTACCTGTCTCTATCAATAAGATCAATTGATGAATGGAATGAAATGGGAGGACACTCACGCGCCACACGCAACATAACACACTTCTCTCTTCCGTAGTCTAACAAGCTCTTTACACATGGATCGCAGTCGATCGCTATCCCTGTATCAGAAGTGTAAGCTATCTTAATTTTATTTAACACTATCTCATCTACCATTATCATCCATATGAAATGTTATAAGATTTACAAGTTAAACTAAGCGTGCTACTATTTCCAAATGAAAAAGTATACATGGTTGAATCATCCACTGAAGCCCCATTCAAGTAAGTCAGTATGAAAGCAAAGATAATACGAAATAAAAATTTATTATGGCATGTATTTCAAAAGGTCTTCATCGTCAATATCGTCCCAGAGTCTGCCTTCACACAGATCACAAAAACAGTTCACTTGCTTCAATCGTTCTTCTACCGCGAGCCTCACTTTGTCGATGTACTCCCACTCCGCCATAGTTCGTGGCTGGGAGTTAGGGGTGTACCATTCCCATAATTGATGGAGGAATTTAGTGCTGGTGATCTCCATCACATCATCAGTATCGTACTGCAGATACTTCCATCGTATGCCTGTTAGGTCGGGACACTCCTTCTCACATACACTCTCCTCTTCGTCATCCGCTGCTAATGACAACTTTCTAATGTTGTCGAGTCGGTATAATTTCTCCACCTTCCCCTTCGTTGGAGCGTTTGGTGCAACGAGCGCCTTTGGCGATGAGCATGGAGAAGAGAACTCCAATTTGTGTTCGATGTTTTTGGAGGGCTTGTCATGTTGACTGTGAATAATGACTTTGAAATGTTTTCTAATTCTTAAGTATAAACAAGCAACCAATCAGAATGAACAGCCACTGAATGATGAATATGAAAGTATATATGCAAAGTGACATTCGTGTCATTTCACACTGTCTTTGAGACGTATAAGTGAAGTGTTCTCTAGCGAATTCTATATTTGAGGCGTACAAGTGAACTGCTCTCTCGTGAATTCCAAATTTGAGACGTATTATTTGAGTGAAGTCTCTATCTTGTTGAAGTATCAACCTTAAACTTGATTTCGTTGAAATGGTAAGTTGAAAATTTCTTCACTCATCTCCCTCAAACGTGTGGCTAATAGCATCTTCCTCAATTTCAGGCATCAACTTCATCACCAACGCCCTCCCTTCTCGAGGAAAGTTTAGAGTTGTTGAGTGAAGGTAGGTTGTAACAATACACTGAGACTTGAACAGAGATGATAGAATGATTTCTCTTTCAGGTGATGTGAGTTCCAGCTCAGGACTCTCGCGACAAGGCAACGAGTGGGAATGTGCCGACTGCGGACATATGTTTACAAGGAAGCACAGTCTCCTTCGACACATCAAACAACGTGTGTGTCAACGCAAAGCGTCATCAATCTCCGGAGGTGAAGTTGATTCTGACGATGACATCTCCTTTCCTTGCGATTTGTGCCCTCTTTCTTTTGATAGTCACTTTCAGCGATCTTCACACAGACTTCAACACACGCATGCAAATGATCACTACACCAACGGTACCTCTACCATCTCCCTCATTAATGTTTCACATAATAATTTAGTACGCGACTACTGCATGGAGTCCAATACTCAAATAGTAGATTTTCCTGAGTGGCTCCTTCAACAATTTAGACAATTTTAGAATGAAGGCGCTCATCTACCTTAAACTAAAATATATTAAGATAGATTTTCAAACGGGTCAAGTGACGGAGAGAATACATTTTCATGTTCCTTCCTCTTCCGCAACCGAAGTTGTAGACTGCGAGTCTTGGCTAAATTTTCACATTCAATGTTTAAAATCAAATGTAGATAAATTCAATCAACGCGACAGCGCTCTCATTTTTGATGGTGTGGACTCAGCCATATTCAAAACTTCCCTATTAGAAAGTCATGCAGCTCGAGGCACATTTAAACTACCAAAAACTTTGTATAATAAGAAAGCTGTCATCAATGTCGATTGTAAATCACAGTGTTTCAAATATGCAGTCCTATCCATCCTTCACTATAATGATATCAACGCGCATCGGGATCGCACCTATAGCTATAGACAGTGAGAGGATGAACTAGACTTTGAAGGTTGTGATAGTAACAACATGAAGATCAAAGATGTAGAAACGTTCGAAAAACATAATCAGATTAAAATTGTCGTTCACGTGTGGGAGAAGGGGTTGAAGGGTGCCCGCTATAATTCACGTTCAACTTGTTATGAACGTGTAGTCAACCTCTTATTAGTAAAACAAGATGATAGCGAGGAATGGCACTACTGTGGTATTCCCAAAATCTCTCGCTTATGCACTCACTTGGGGCACTCTAAAAGAGGTGAACATTTTGTATGCGACCGCTGCATCCGCTCCTTTTGGAGTAAAGATAAATTTGAAACTCACTATGAATGGTGCAAGCGAGGTAAATTACAAATGGAACGCATGCCCAAAGATAAAATATTTTCACATAGGGATAATGGTGACGAATTAAGTCCCCTGCGTGTCATTTACGCAGACATAGAATGTTACATTGATGATATCATCCACAAGCCAGCAGCCATATCCTGCTATGAAGTATGGCATGACCACTTTAGGAATAGACAAAACAAAATGCATACTTGGCAAGGTGAAGATTGCATTTCAAAATTTTTAGAATTTCTCGATAGAGCTGCCAAATTTCAACAATCATATGATTCCCAATTGCAGCGTAATTCACTACATATGTCAGATGAAGACAAACAAAAATTTGAAAGTTGCACATCGTGCCCTAAATGTCATAAAACGTTTGATGACGATAAAATTAAGAAAGTGCGTGATCATGATCACATCACTGGTAAATTTAAAAACGCACTCTGCTCCAAATGTAACTTTTCACTTAGGTTGAGACGTCGTGTACTACCCGTCATTTTTCATAACTTTAAGGGCTATGACAGTCATATGCTCATAAAAGGAGGGTTGAGCCAGATGAAATCGTGGCAGTTTAATGTAATAGCGCAAACGAGAGAAAAATTCATGGCAATGACAGCAAAAGTACCAGTAGATAAAACTAAAGAAAATAAGACAGTCTTCTTTGAAATAAAATTTTTAGATTCATTCCAATTCATGTCAGCGTCACTAGCTTCTCTCGTTCATAATCTCAAGTTTCTTCCCCATAGTCAAACTTTGAAGAAACACTATCCAAACTTAACGGATGAAATAATCACTCGCAAAGGAGTCTGTCCCTATGCGTATTTTAGCTCAATGTCTAAACTATATGAAACAATCCTTCCTTCCATTGACAAATTCCAAAACGATTTGACGGGTCAAGATTGTCCAGTAGAAGATTATGAACATGCTCAAGAGGCATGGTTAAAATTTGATTGTAAAACGTTTGGCGATTATATGATCGCTTACTTAGAATTAGATGTCATTTTGCTGGCTGATGTCTTTCAGGAATTTCGACGAGTGGCATTAGAAGAAGACAAATTAGATCCTGTCCACTTTGTCAGTCTACCAGCCATGTCCTTTCAATCAGCCTTTAAAATGACTGGTGAGACCATCCATCTCTTACAAGACCCGGAGATGTATAACATATTTGAGCGCGGAATACGCGGTGGTCTCACATTTGTGAATAAACATCACATAAAATCTAAAACAGTAGGTAATGATCATATACACCTAAAATACTATGACCAAAATAATTTATATGGCAGTTCACTGTCTAAACCACTACCTCATTCCGAGTTTAGTTGGTTGAATCAAGATGAGCTTGCGTATTACTCCAACCCTTCAAACATTCTGAGCATTCCAGATGAAGGTGATTGGGGATATTATTTTGAAGTGGATTTGATTTATCCAAATAGTATTAAAAATAAAACTGCTGATTTCCCACTCGCACCTGAATCTGGTGAAGTGACTGAAGATATGTTTTCACCATTCATGTCACAATTTCATAATAACTTAACAGAGTGTGGACAGCCAAGGTACAAACCATGCCGCAAACTTTTACTCACCCAATATGATAAGAAGAATTATCTCGTACACTTCTGCATACTAAAATTCTATTTAGAAATGGGCATGCTTCTAAAGTCAGTTCACGGCATCATCAAATTTAGACAGAAAGCCTTCCTCAAACCCTACATAGATAGTAACAGCCAGAAACGTGCACTCGCCCAAAATAATTTTGAAAAGGATTTTTATAAATATAAGAATAACAGTCTTTTCGGAAAGACCATGGAGGATGTTAGAAAACGTATGAACTACAAACTAGTCGTTGATGAACAAAAATATCACAAATTGACCTCATCACCTCTTTTCATTGATAGAGACATCATCGATGAGGACCTTGTAGGTGTTAAAATGATAAAATCAGAAGTTGAGTTGTGCAAACCCATCTATATTGGGCAAGCCGTTTTAGATTATTCCAAGCTTGAAATGTATCAACTCTTCTACAAAATATTAAAACCATGCCCTCCCATAAAAGAGGTTCGCTTGCTGAGTGGTGATACAGATAGTTTCTTTTTAGGAATTACCACTCAAAAAGATTTAAATTTTAATGAAGTAAGCAAGTCATTAGAAAATATTTCGACACATCTAACTACAATCCCACTCATCCACTCTATTCTATACAGAATAAAGCCAAACTTAGTTGCTGTAAGGATGAAACAGCAGGAAAGGAAATAGATGAATGATTCTCCTCCGTCCTAAAATGTATTCCATGAAATTAAAAGAATGTGCAGATAGTATTAAGCGTGCTAAAGGTATATCAAAATCCATTGTTCACAAAATGAAACATCGGTCCTATAAGAAGGCCTATAAAAATAAAACTATAACGTTTGTCAATATGACAATCTTAAAATCTCAAGTTCATACTGTGAAAACGCACACGTTCAAGAAACGAGCGCTTTCAGCATGGGAGGATAAGAGGTGTTGGATAGAACATAACACATCTCTTCCACATGGACATCCTGACACAAACATACCTCCACCCAAAAGAATAAAACTCACGCTACCACATTCAGGAGATGTATTGACATAATCAACTTTAACTCAGTATTTTGATGTTGCTTTTTGTAGATATACATGGTTGTTTTATGTATCGCATGAGATCGTTTCTTCCTTGTGAATATATGCCTACAGTCAGCCCATTTCCCTATATCTGTGAAAAGACTTTTTCATACACATATTTTTATTTCAATTAACATATCACAATGACTTCACTTTGTTTTCCGAAACACTAAAGTTACGAGGGATTTAGTATCTTTCACATGGATGCACTCTTGTAAACCATTGGTAATTTTGATAGCAATAGAGGGTATAGTTTGTTTGACGACGGGGTGATAGAAAATAGATTCAAACATCTTCTCGACTATTCCATATGAAGCGTCTGTCTTTATCATGAATGAAATCACGTAAAATGTATTCTTTTTTCTCACCAACAGAAATAGGAAGAATCAAATCACTTTGGGGCGATCATATCTTTTTCAAATGACTGTGGAACATTGATTTCCATGATGAAGATTTAAACAGTTAGATTCGATGACGAACAAGATTTACTAGTTTGCAAGTTAAACTAAGCGTTATATTATTTGTAAATGAAAGATATAGTTTCAACAGTTTACAGATTACAAAATAAAGTTTCAATAGTGTTTATGTTAAAAATAAAGTTTAAGCTGTTTGTGTGTTAGAAATAGAATAAAGTTTCAACAGTTTGTCGAATAAAAATAAAGTTTCAACAGTGTGTACGTTAGAAATAAAGTTTTATCTGTTTGTAAAATGAGATTGTAGGATTTACTAGTTTGCAAGTTAGACTAAGCGTTCTACTATTTGTAAACGAAAGATATAGTTTCAACAGTTTACAGATTAAAAATAAAGTTTCAACAGTGTGTACGTTAGAAATAAAGTTTTAGTCGTTTGTGCGTTAGAAACAAAGTTTCAACCGTTTACAAGTTAAAATTAAAGTTTCAATACTTTACAAGTTAAGAATAAAAATCTATCTGTTTATATGTTAGAAATAAAAATGAAGGTTCACCAGTTTACAAGTTAAGAATAAAGTGTCATCTACTTGTATGTCAGAAATGAAATAAAGTTTCACCAGTTTAAAAGTTAAAAATAAAGTTTCAATAATGTGTACGTTAGAAACAAAGTTTCAACCGTTTACAAGTTAAAATTAAAGTTTCAATAGTTTACAAGTTAAGAATAACGTTTCAATAGTTTGTATGTCAAGAATAAAGTTCCATCTGTTTATATGTTAGAAATAAAATGAAGTTTCACCAGTTTACAAGTTAAGAATAAAGCTTTATCTGCTTGTATGTTAGAAATGAAATAAAGTTTCACCAGTTTACAAGTTAAAAATAAAGTTTCAATAGTTAACACGTTAAAAATAAAGTTTCAATAGTGTGTATGTTAAGAATAAAGTCCTATCTGTTTGTATGTTAGAAATAAAATGAAGTTTCATCAGTTTACAAGTTAAGAATGAAGTTTCATCTGTTTGTATGTTAGAAATAAAATGAAGTTTCAACCGTTAACAAGTTAAAAATAAAGTTTCAATAGTTTGCAAGTTAAAACTAATGTTTCTATAGTGCGTATTTTAAGAATAAAGTTTTATCTGTTTGTATGTTAGAAATGAAATGAAGCTTCACCAGTTTACAAGTTAAGAATAAAGCTTTATCTGCTTGTATGTTAGAAATGAAATAAAGTTTCACCAGTTTACAAGTTAAAAATAAAGTTTCAATAGTTAACACGTTAAAAATAAAGTTTCAATAGTGTGTATGTTAAGAATAAAGTCCTATCTTTTTGTATGTTAGAAATAAAATGAAGTTTCATCAGTTTACAAGTTAAGAATGAAGTTTCATCTGTTTGTATGTTAGAAATAAAATGAAGTTTCACCAGTTTACAAATTAAAAATAAAGTTTCAACAGTGTCTACGTTAGAAATAAAGTTTTATCTGTTTGTAAAGTACGATCGTAGGATTTACTAGTTTGCAAGTTAGACTCAACATTCTACTAGTTGTAAATGAAAAAGATCGTTTCAACAGTTTACAGATTAAAATAAAGTTTCAATAGTGTGTATGATGTAAATAAAGTTTAAGCGCTTTGTGCGTTAGAAATAAAGTTTCAGCCGTTTACAAGTTAAAAATAAAGTTTCAACAGTGTGTACGTTAGAAATAAAGTTTTAGCTGTTTATATGTTAGAAACAAAATAAAGTTTCAACAGTTTACAAGTTGAAAAATAGAGTTTCAACAGTGTGTACGTTAGAAATAAATGAAAGTAAGAACTTCATCGTATGAGTATTCAAAGCATGTCTTGTAAAGCAAATGTGTGTAGTACTGACATGATAGAATCGCGTTAGAAATAAAGTGGCAGCCGTTTACAAGTTAAAAATAGAGTTTCAACAGTGTGTACGTTAGAAATAAAGTTTTAGCTGTTTATATGTTAGAAACAAAATAAAGTTTCAACCGTTTACAAGTTGAAAAATAAAGTTTCAACAGTGTGTACGTTAGAAATAAATGAGAGTAAGAACTTCATCGTATAAGTATTCAAAGCATGTCTTGTAAATCAAATGTGTGTAGTACTGACATGATAGAATCAAGCTTGACAAACGCGTTTGTCAAGTTCATTTGATCATATTTGACACACATTTGATTTACAAGACATGCTTTGAATACTCATACGATGAAGTTCTTACTTTCATTTATTTCTAACGTACACACTGTTGAAACTTTATTTTTCAACTTCTAAACGGTTGAAACTTTATTTTGTTTCTAACATATAAACAGCTAAAACTTTATTTCTAACGTACACACTGTTGAAACTTTATTTTTAACTTGTAAACGGCTGAAACTTTATTTCTAACGCACAAAGCGCTTAAACTTTATTTCCATCATACACACTATTAAAACTTTATTTTAATCTGTAAACTGTTGAAACGATCTTTTTCATTTACAACTAGTAGAATGTTGAGTCTAACTTGCAAACTAGTAAATCCTACGATCGTACTTTACAAACAGATAAAACTTTATTTCTAACGTAGACACTGTTGAAACTTTATTTTTAACTTGTAAACGGTTGAAACTTTATTTCTAACGTACACACTATTGAAACTTTATTTTTAATTTGTAAACTGGTGAAACTTCATTTTATTTCTAACATACAAGCAGATAAAGCTTTATTCTTAACTTGTAAACTGGTGAAGCTTCATTTTATTTCTAACATGCAAACAGATAAAACTTTATTCTTAAAATACGCACTATTGAAACATTAGTTTTAACTTGCAAACTATTGAAACTTTATTTTTAACTTGTTAACGGTTGAAACTTCATTTTATTTCTAACATACAAACAGATGAAACTTCATTCTTAACTTGTAAACTGATGAAACTTCATTTTATTTCTAACATACAAACAGATAGGACTTTATTCTTAACATACACACTATTGAAACTTTATTTTTAACGTGTTAACTATTGAAACTTTATTTTTAACTTGTAAACTGGTGAAACTTTATTTCATTTCTAACATACAAGCAGATAAAATTTATTCGTAACTTGTAAACTGGTGAAACTTCATTTTATTTCTAACATATAAACAGATGGAACTTTATTCTTAACATACAAACTATTGAAACGTTATTCTTAACTTGTAAACTATTGAAACTTTAATTTTAACTTGTAAACGGTTGAAACTTTGTTTCTAACGTACACATAATTGAAACTTTATTTTTAACTTTTAAACTGGTGAAACTTTATTACATTTCTGACATACAAGCAGATGAAACTTTATTCTCAACTTGTAAACTGGTGAACCTTCATTTTTATTTCTAACATATAAACAGATAGAACTTTATTCTTAACATATACACTATTAACACTTTATTTTTAACTTGTAAACGGTTGAAACTTTGTTTCTAACGCACAAACGACTAAAACTTTATTTCTAACGTACACACTGTTGAAACTTTATTTTTAATCTGTAAACTGTTGAAACTATATCTTTCGTTTACAAATAGTAGAACGCTTAGTCTAACTTGCAAACTAGTAAATCCTACAATCTCATTTTACAAACAGATAAAACTTTATTTCTAACGTACACACTGTTGAAACTTTATTTTTATTCGACAAACTGTTGAAACTTTATTCTATTTCTAACACACAAACAGCTTAAACTTTATTTTTAACATAAACACTATTGAAACTTTATTTTGTAATCTGTAAACTGTTGAAACTATATCTTTCATTTACAAATAATATAACGCTTAGTTTAACTTGCAAACTAGTAAATCTTGTTCGTCATCGAATCTAACTGTTTAAATCTTCATCATGGAAATCAATGTTCCACAGTCATTTGAAAAAGATATGATCGCCCCAAAGTGATTTGATTCTTCCTATTTCTGTTGGTGAGAAAAAAGAATACATTTTACGTGATTTCATTCATGATAAAGACAGACGCTTCATATGGAATAGTCGAGAAGATGTTTGAATCTATTTTCTATCACCCCGTCGTCAAACAAACTATACCCTCTATTGCTATCAAAATTACCAATGGTTTACAAGAGTGCATCCATGTGAAAGATACTAAATCCCTCGTAACTTTAGTGTTTCGGAAAACAAAGTGAAGTCATTGTGATATGTTAATTGAAATAAAAATATGTGTGTGAAAAAGTCTTTTCACAGATATAGGGAAATGGGCTGACTGTAGGCATATATTCACAAGGAAGAAACGATCTCATGCGATACATAAAACAACCATGTATATCTACAAAAAGCAACATCAAAATACTGAGTTAAAGTTGATTATGTCAATACATCTCCTGAATGTGGTAGCGTGAGTTTTATTCTTTTGGGTGGAGGTATGTTTGTGTCAGGATGTCCATGTGGAAGAGATGTGTTATGTTCTATCCAACACCTCTTATCCTCCCATGCTGAAAGCGCTCGTTTCTTGAACGTGTGCGTTTTCACAGTATGAACTTGAGATTTTAAGATTGTCATATTGACAAACGTTATAGTTTTATTTTTATAGGCCTTCTTATAGGACCGATGTTTCATTTTGTGAACAATGGATTTTGATATACCTTTAGCACGCTTAATACTATCTGCACATTCTTTTAATTTCATGGAATACATTTTAGGACGGAGGAGAATCATTCATCTATTTCCTTTCCTGCTGTTTCATCCTTAAAGCAACCAAGTTTGGCTTTATTCTGTATGGAATAGAGTGGATGAGTGGGATTGTAGTTAGATGTGTCGAAATATTTTCTAATGACTTGCCTACTTCATTAAAATTTAAATCTTTTTGAGTGGTAATTCCTAAAAAGAAACTATCTGTATCACCATTCAGCAAGCAAACCTCTTTTATGGGAGGGCATGGTTTTAATATTTTGTAGAAGAGTTGATACATTTCAAGCTTGGAATAATCTAAAACGGCTTGCCCAATATAGATGGGTTTGCACAACTCAACTTCTGATTTTATCATTTTAACACCTACAAGGTCCTCATCGATGATGTCTCTATCAATGAAAAGAGGTGATGAGGTCAATTTGTGATATTTTTGTTCATCAACGACTAGTTTGTAGTTCATACGTTTTCTAACATCCTCCATGGTCTTTCCGAAAAGACTGTTATTCTTATATTTATAAAAATCCTTTTCAAAATTATTTTGGGCGAGTGCACGTTTCTGGCTGTTACTATCTATGTAGGGTTTGAGGAAGGCTTTCTGTCTAAATTTGATGATGCCGTGAACTGACTTTAGAAGCATGCCCATTTCTAAATAGAATTTTAGTATGCAGAAGTGTACGAGATAATTCTTCTTATCATATTGGGTGAGTAAAAGTTTGCGGCATGGTTTGTACCTTGGCTGTCCACACTCTGTTAAGTTATTATGAAATTGTGACATGAATGGTGAAAACATATCTTCAGTCACTTCACCAGATTCAGGTGCGAGTGGGAAATCAGCAGTTTTATGTTTAATACTATTTGGATAAATCAAATCCACTTCAAAATAATATCCCCAATCACCTTCATATGGAATCTTCAGTATGTTTGAAGGGTTGGAGTAATACGCAAGCTCATCTTGATTTAACCAACTGAACTCGGAATGAGGTAGTGGTTTAGACAGTGAACTGCCATATAAATTATTTTGGTCATAGTATTTTAGGTGTATATGATCATTACCTACTGTTTTAGATTTTATGTGATGTTTATTCACAAATGTGAGACCACCGCGTATTCCGCGCTCAAATATGTTATACATCTCCGGGTCTTGTAAGAGATGGATGGTCTCACCAGTCATTTTAAAGGCTGATTGAAAGGACATGGCTGGTAGACTGACAAAGTGGACAGGATCTAATTTGTCTTCTTCTAATGCCACTCGTCGAAATTCCTGAAAGACATCAGCCAGCAAAATGACATCTAATTCTAAGTAAGCGATCATATAATCGCCAAACGTTTTACAATCAAATTTTAACCATGCCTCTTGAGCATGTTCATAATCTTCTACTGGACAATCTTGACCCGTCAAATCGTTTTGGAATTTGTCAATGGAAGGAAGGATTGTTTCATATAGATTAGACATTGAGCTAAAATACGCATAGGGAAAGACTCCTTTGCGAGTGATTATTTCATCCGTTAAGTTTGGATAGTGTTTCTTCAAAGTTTGACTATGGGGAAGAAACTTGAGATTATGAACGAGAGAAGCTAGTGACGCTGACATGAATTGGAATGAATCTAAAAATTTTATTTCAAAGAAGACTGTCTTATTTTCTTTAGTTTTATCTACTGGTACTTTTGCTGTCATTGCCATGAATTTTTCTCTCGTTTGCGCTATTACATTAAACTGCCACGATTTCATCTGGCTCAACCCTCCTTTTATGAGCATATGACTGTCATAGCCCTTAAAGTTATGAAAAATGACGGGTAGTACACGACGTCTCAACCTAAGTGAAAAGTTACATTTGGAGCAGAGTGCGTTTCTAAATTTACCAGTGATGTGATCATGATCACGCACTTTCTTAATTTTATCGTCATCAAACGTTTTATGACATTTAGGGCACGACATCTGACTTCATCTGACATATGTAGTGACTTACGCTGCAATTGGGAATCATATGATTGTTGAAATTTAGAAGCTTTATCGAGAAATTCTAAAAATTTTGAAATGCAATCTTCACCTTGCCAAGTATGCATTTTGTTTTGTCTATTCCTAAAGTGGTCATGCCATACTTCATAGCAGGATATGGCTGCTGGCTTGTGGATGATATCATCAATGTAACATTCTATGTCTGCGTAAATGACACGCAGGGGACTTAATTCGTCACCATTATCCCTATGTGAAAATATTTTATCTTTGGGCATGCGTTCCATTTGTAATTTACCTCGCTTGCACCATTCATAGTGAGTTTCAAATTTATCTTTACTCCAAAAGGAGCGGATGCAGCGGTCGCATACAAAATGTTCACCTCTTTTAGAGTGCCCCAAGTGAGTGTATAAGCGAGAGATTTTGGGAATACCACAGTAGTGCCAGTCCTCGCTATCATCTTGTTTTACTAATAAGAGGTTGACTACACGTTCATAACAAGTTGAACGTGAATTATAGCGGGCACCCTTCAATCCCTTCTCCCACACGTGAACGACAATTTTAATCTGATTATGTTTTTCGAACGTTTCTACATCTTTGATCTTCATGTTGTTACTATCACAACCTTCAAAGTCTAGTTCATCCTCTCACTGTCTATAGCTATAGGTGCGATCCTGATGCGCGTTGATATCATTATAGTGAAGGATGGATAGGACTGCATATTTGAAACACTGTGATTTACAATCGACATTGATGACAGCTTTCTTATTATACAAAGTTTTTGGTAGTTTAAATGTGCCTCGAGCTGCATGACTTTCTAATAGGGAAATTTTGAATATGGCTGAGTCCACACCATCAAAAATGAGAGCGCTGTCGCGTTGATTGAATTTATCTACATTTGATTTTAAACATTGAATGTGAAAATTTAGCCAAGACTCGCAGTCTACAACTTCGGTTGCGGAAGAGGAAGAAACATGAAAATGTATTCTCTCCGTCACTTGACCCGTTTGAAAATCTATCTTAATATATTTTAGTTTAAGGTAGATGAGCGCCTTCATTCTAAAATTGTCTAAATTGTTGAAGGAGCCACTCAGGAAAATCTACTATTTGAGTATTGGACTCCATGCAGTAGTCGCGTACTAAATTATTATGTGAAACATTAATGAGGGAGATGGTAGAGGTACCGTTGGTGTAGTGATCATTTGCATGCGTGTGTTGAAGTCTGTGTGAAGATCGCTGAAAGTGACTATCAAAAGAAAGAGGGCACAAATCGCAAGGAAAGGAGATGTCATCGTCAGAATCAACTTCACCTCCGGAGATTGATGCCGCTTTGCGTTGACACACACGTTGTTTGATATGTCGAAGGAGACTGTGCTTCCTTGTAAACATATGTCCGCAGACGGCACATTCCCACTCGTTGCCTTGTCGCGAGAGTCCTGAGCTGGAACTCACATCACCTGAAAGAGAAATCATTCTATCATCTCTGTTCAAGTCTCAGTGTATTGTTACAACCTACCTTCACTCAACAACTCTAAACTTTCCTCGAGAAGGGAGGGCGTTGGTGATGAAGTTGATGCCTGAAATTGAGGAAGATGCTATTAGCCACACGTTTGAGGGAGATGAGTGAAGAAATTTTCAACTTACCATTTCAACGAAATCAAGTTTAAGGTTGATACTTCAACAAGATAGAGACTTCACTCAAATAATACGTCTCAAATTTGGAATTCACGAGAGAGCAGTTCACTTGTACGCCTCAAATATAGAATTCGCTAGAGAACACTTCACTTATACGTCTCAAAGACAGTGTGAAATGACACGAATGTCACTTTGCATATATACTTTTATATTCATCATTCAGTGGCTGTTCATTCTGATTGGTTGCTTGTTTATACTTAAGAATTAGAAAACATTTCAAAGTCATTATTCACAGTCAACATGACAAGCCCTCCAAAAACATCGAACACAAATTGGAGTTCTCTTCTCCATGCTCATCGCCAAAGGCGCTCGTTGCACCAAACGCTCCAACGAAGGGGAAGGTGGAGAAATTATACCGACTCGACAACATTAGAAAGTTGTCATTAGCAGCGGATGACGAAGAGGAGAGTGTATGTGAGAAGGAGTGTCCCGACCTAACAGGCATACGATGGAAGTATCTGCAGTACGATACTGATGATGTGATGGAGATCACCAGCACTAAATTCCTCCATCAATTATGGGAATGGTACACCCCTAACTCCCAGCCACGAACTATGGCGGAGTGGGAGTACATCGACAAAGTGAGGCTCGCGGTAGAAGAACGATTGAAGCAAGTGAACTGTTTTTGTGATCTGTGTGAAGGCAGACTCTGGGACGATATTGACGATGAAGACCTTTTGAAATACATGCCATAATAAATCTTTATTTCGTATTATCTTTGCTTTCATACTGACTTACTTGAATGGGGCTTCAGTGGATGATTCAACCATGTATACTTTTTCATTTGGAAATAGTAGCACGCTTAGTTTAACTTGTAAATCTTATAGCATTTCATATGGATGATAATGGTAGATGAAATAGTGTTAAATAAAATTAAGATAGCTTACACTTCTGATACAGGGATAGCAATCGACTGCGATCCATGTGTAAAGAGCTTGTTAGACTACGGAAGAGAGAAGTGTGTTATGTTGCGTGTGGCGCGTGAGTGTCCTCCCATTTCATTCCATTCATCAATTCATCTCATTGATAGAGACAGGTAGAACTCATGGTTCTCATAACGTATGCAATGGATAGTTTATAAGGCAACCTTCGACGGCTGGCTAAATGTCGCCCTGGCGCGAATGCATACTACGTTGAGACAGAGGCAATCACTTGCAAACATGACGCAGAGAGGTTTAACAAGATTGACCATTGCCGAATGTCCCTTGCGGTATACATAGCTACGGGTTTCACCGCCGCCCTTTACAGGAACGCCCGTCGAAAGGAAGTATTACACCGAACTTCATTTGCAACGTTCAAGTTGACTGATAGCAGATTCAACTTAATGATAGTATTCGCCAGACATGAAA
Organism: Prostheceraeus crozeri; assembly: GCA_907163375.1. Taxonomy (NCBI): domain Eukaryota; kingdom Metazoa; phylum Platyhelminthes; order Polycladida; family Euryleptidae; genus Prostheceraeus; species Prostheceraeus crozeri. Next base: position 203,115 of record CAJQUW010005375.1, on the reverse strand, counting down.
ACCTGTAGAGTTGGTAAGAGGTTGACAGACTTTGACCAGCTTGATAGCAAGCCGTGGAGAGCTTGATTCACCAGCGTTTTGCAATGGAGATGTTTAGAGGCCACCCATGACAAGATAGCTAAGACTCAACCGATTGGCGTTCAAAGTGCTACGTTGAGAACTGTGTCAAATGCCCAACATGAGACATGAGTTGCCTCAGCGGTTTCGGTCTAAACTATGACACACTCCCTTGCCACACTTATCACTACGGCATCGTCCGCCGTCCCGAAGGAACACCCTGTCAGTGGAATATTACAGCAAAACTCTCCGTGTCTTGCTCGCTTTCAGTGAAAAGCCGCTTATACCATGAGAAGACTGGCTCAGACATCATTAAAAATGCTTTCATTGACTTTAGCAGGGTCTAAAACCCCAGAAAACCTCCAAAACTAGTGAATTTAAATTTTTCAACTTTTTAGCACTACTTATGAAATTTTATAAGTAGTCTATCACTTAGGGCAGGTCAATAGCGACCGAACCTTTTTTGAATCAAGTCAAACGGACTTGTTGAAGCAAAGTTACAAGCCTTTAAAGTTTTGGAGTCTTTTATGGCCTGGAGACGAAGGCCATCTCCTGGCTAACCTATTAAGTCTGACGCCTTAGCTGATATCAGCAATGAGATTTTCTAAGTCGGTTTCTTACAGAAACCCGGAATTTGGAATGTCCGAAGCTATCATCGGAGCTCAGAGAGACGACCTACCTCTGACAATCGCTCTCGTCTTAATGACAAGTCTCTGTCGGTTCCCAGCTTATATAGTTTGTGGCGATCTGCTGATGACGTAATATCCATCATCCAAACACTTAAAACGCTTCTATCGCCGATTCTAGAGGTCCGATTGAGCTGGAAATACACCATTCCCATGTAGAATTTGACGCTGAATCCGAATCTGGCCTCCGTTTTCCCATCCGATGCTTCGTTTTGGCTCTACAGCCCGCAGCCATCGCGAAAATTCTAACTCTGTCGTTTTTTCGAAAAACTTTTGTGAAGAAAATTTCTTTTTTCTCTCCGATTGACTTGAAACTTACCATGTTGATAGAGAATTTCATGCTGATTCCAAATCTGAAATCCGTTTTCCCATCCGATGCTTCGTTTTGACGCTAGAGACCAAAACGTCAAAAATTCTAACTCTGTCGCTTTTCGCCAATCTCCCAAAATCTTAAATGGCGTCTCACATCTAAACAAAGACAGATATGAACAAGCCGATTCTTTCAGTGAATGTGTCTCACTCTTAGCTTTCAAACGAGCTATTGCACGACAAACTCCGTCAACTGGAAGCCAAGATCGAAGCTAGCTCTCCCGAGGGGGGGGACGTCAGCGAAAATTTTTTCTCTCCGATTGACTTGAAACTCACCACACAGATGTAGAATTTCATGCTGATTCCAAATCTGAAATCCGTTTTCCCATCCGATGCTTCGTTTTGACGCTAGAGACCAAAACGTCCAAAATTCTAACTCCATCGTTTTTCGCCAATCTCCCAAAATCTTAAATGGCGTCTCACATCTAAACGAAGACAGATATGAACAAGCCGATTCTTTCAGTGAATGTGTCTTACTCTTAGCTTTCAAACGAGCTATTGCACGACAAAATCCGTCCACTAGAAGCAAAGTTGGAAGGTCGGTGCCAAGGGGGGGGGCGTCAGCGAAACTTTTTTCTCTCCGATTGCTTTCAAATTCACCATACCGATGCAGAATTTCATGCTGATTCCAAATCTGAAATCCGTTTTCCCATCCGATGCTTCATTTTGACGCTAGAGACCAAAACGTCCAAAATTTTAACTCTGTCAAAATTTTGAAGAAAAATTTTTTTATCGCCGATTGACTTCAAATTCACCATACCGATGCAGAATTTTACGCTGATCACGAATCTAAAGTCCGTTTCACCATTCCACCACGACAACTTAGACGGTCGCCCACGTCAACCTAGGCGGTCGGCCACGTCAACCCACACGAGACCAACACCCCCGAGTCTCACACTCTGTCATTTTCGAGGGGGGGGGACGTCAGCGAACATTTTGTGAACGTGGACCAACCTGGCTTGCACACCACGACAGACCACAACCTCTGCCGTTCCAGAGGGGGGGACGTTAGCGAAAATTCTTCGATGGCGGCCATCTTGCGCTATCCAGAAGTGGAGTTTTACTTACTACTACAGGGAATAGATGACCGCATGGGCCTATCAGTGCTATAAGTCAATTTTATCACGACATTATCACGAATAGAGGTTACTGGATTTTGGAAATCAAAATTTCTGATGATTATGATTTATAGAAATTAATCTGATCTCATGTTTCTCAATTCAAAGAAGCTGTGCAATTTCTAGGATGAAGCGTGCGTTTGAATTTTTAAACACGCTACCGGCGGATATTTTTCTTTTGCATTTCGAATTTATGTAGGCTCTACCTGAAGAATTTAGTATCAAGCAAAGGTTATGGTCTCGCGAAGTAGTTATCCAGCAATGCTATACATACAGATGATTCATGCATTGGTAACCATAAACATGTTGAAACTTTAATGTCGCATATTTGCGTATATGGTTCGCATGTTACAATGATGATGATATTGAAAAAAGATAAATAATATTGATAGCTGAAAATATCATTCTTTTTTTGAAATCAGCGTTCAAATTTATTTACAGTGTTCCTCAAGCTACATGAAAATTTAATCAAGAATTTGACAATCTTGGGCATTATTTGATGTATTTTACGTAATACCTAGATAGTACTCAGATATAAAAATTCAAGAGGTGAGAACAAAATTTGACTTGAATCATCAACTCCAAACGTTTCTGGCTTGCTTATTGTCATTAGTACAGTGCACCCTATTATAAAGAATCAAATTCAGATGAAGATAAATTGTCATTCGAACTACAGACTTCTACAAGTAATGACGTGATTCAGATCTCAAATTCTCAGAGCCTGAGTTCAAAATTTGCAAACACGAATGCAAATTGATAGTCATAGATCAGGAGCAGCATTTACAAATGAAGAAGAATATCTGCTTTTCTGCGTCCACGGTCGACGTATGTTCGTGAATTTTTCTCGCATTTCTTGTATATGTTCACGAAACAGAAAGCTGAGTAGTAAGTAAAACTCCACTTCTGGATAGCGCAAGATGGCCGCCGTCGCTGACGTTCCCCCCCCCATCTGGAACGACAGTGTCGTGGTGGACTTGGGCGACCGCCAGGATTTGTCTTGAGGCTATAGTGTGTGATGTTTTTCGTGCAATCTGCTGAATGTTGGGTTGTAAAATGGGCTGTTTCGAGTGGAAGGAGTGCTCGGATGTGAAAACGAAGGCCAGATTCGGATTCAGCGTGAAATTCTGCATCGGTATGGTGAATTTGAACGCAATCGGAGAGAAAATTTTTCGCTGACGTCCCCCCCTCGGGAGAGCTAGCTTCGATCTTGGCTTCCAGTGGACGGCTTTTGTCGTGCAATAGCTCGTTTGAAAGCTAAGAGTGAGACAAATTCAGTGAAAGAAACGCCTTCTTCATATCTGTCTTCGTTTAGATGTGAGACGCCATTTAAGATTTTAGGTCGGAGCTCACCTGAAAAATCCTAAGTGTCAGAGTGGCTTTGTATGGGCAAAATTTTGAAAATTTTCCAAAGTGTCGTATTTCGACCTGGGACCTTTACAAAAACATTTTTCATCAAATTTCGCTGACGTCCCCCCCCCTCGGGAGAGCTAGCTTCGATCTTGGCTTCTAGTGGACGGATTTTGTCGTGCCATAGCTCGTTTGAAAGCTAAGAGTGAGACACATTCAGTGAAAGAATCGGCTTGTTCATATCTGTCTTCGTTTAGATGTGAGACGCCATTTAAGATTTTGGGAGATTGGCGAAAAACGACAGAGTTAGAATTTTTGACGTTTTGGTCTCTAGCGTCAAAACGAAGCATCGGATGGGAAAACGGATTTCAGATTTGGAATCAGCTTGATGTTATTGTCCAATGAGCATCATCATCCAATGAGAATCAAGCATTTCTATATAAATAGCGAGCCTTCCACAGTGAGAATCATTCCATCGTTGAATCGCACGAGTGACGGACGCATATTTTCTCTCTCTATTCTATTATCCAACTAAAATGGTAAGTCGCTACTTTCCTCCCTTTCCTCCCTTGAACGTAAACTTAATACAATCTTTTTTCATTTTCAGGCATCTACTCCATCTGCTGCACTAGTAGGACAAAATGGCGATCAAGCGTTACAATGTTCGCTACGGTCAGATCATCTACAACTGAGGCCAGTGGAAGAAACAACCAAGGTACATAATCCTACACCGCTACAGCGTAAATTTAAACAAGTCTTGCGTTATGACGATCATAGCGTAGTACTACAAACGGGAATGCTCCCTTCCACGGATGTCAAGATAATGCGCAATCAGTATGGGGACTACATACTGATCCCCGTGAGTCCGTACATTCGCCGCCAACTTGATATTATTGAGGAGTACGTGACATTAAATATGGACATTCCTACTCCTCTTGCTCAAGAGTGGAAGGCGAGAGATGACAAGGATACTCCCTATAGAAAGATTTGGGATGGTAATCACATTTGCCTACCGGTATCACATTGGTGCAGTTATTATAAAAAGGAGGGAGATCAATCAATACCCATCAGATGTGATGAGCTCGGAGAAGGTACTTAGGATATCCTTTTCAAAGTGAATGGGCTATATTATGGTCGACACAAGGATAATAAAATAGCCTCTCTCTCCATGCATATGGAATCCATCCTATATATTCCAAAACCACCCAACGTAGATGACATAATTGATCAAATCCTTAACAGCAGTGGTACGAAGCGCAAGTCGGAGAAGAATGCTGCATCAAAACGCAAATCAAAGAAGGAGAATTACTAGTCCTTTCCTAACTCTACCCTATGACAATTCGCTTATGTGCTTTGAGTGTCGTAGACGTGGTCTTATTAGATACATTTTACTTCTTCGTTGCCATCATATCATTTGTGTATTTTGTCGTGAAAAGCATTGATGTAATTCTTCATTTTGTAATATGTTATAGAACGTTTCCTTAGATGTGTAAATTTCCGTTTTAGGCTTCTATCATCATTTTTATGGATTGTGAGGGTGAACCTGTACAGGAGCTCAGTGCTATTGCTATGAACAATTGGACATATCAGATTGTCAGTGTCTATCATCAGCATGCCAACTGCGATCCCAATGTTGATCAATGGGCGAGAAAACACATTCATGGACTTAATTTGAAATATTTGCAAGACTACGGCTTTTCTTGTGAGAGTGCTCTTCTTATTGACTTTAAACGATGGTTAGCTGCTTTCAATGTTATACGCATCTTTTGTAATAATCCTGGTAAGGATTATCATTTTATCAGGGTATCATTTTAACACCTATAAGGTCCTCATCGATAATGTCTCTATCGATGAATAGAGGTGATGAGACCAATTTCTTAAATTTTGTAACATCATTGACTAGTTTATAGTTTACACGTTTTCTAACATCCTCCATCGTCTTACCAAATAGACTATTATTCTTATACTTGTAAAAATCTTTTTCAAAATTATTTTGGGCTAGTGCACGTTTCTGGCTGTTGCTATCAATATATGGCTTGAGGAAGGCTTTCTGTCTAAATTTAATAATGCGGTGAACTTTTTTTAAAATCATGCCCATTTCTAAATAAAATTTTAAGATGCTAAAGTGAACTAGATAGTTTTCCTTATCATACTGGGTGAGTAAAAGTTTGCGGCAAGGCTTATAGTCGGGTTGACCGCATGATTCTAAATCTTTATGAAATTGTTTCATAAAGTCGGAAAACATATCTTTGGTCACTTCACCTGATTCTGGTGCGAGTGGAAAATCTACGGTTTTATGTTTAATATTATTTGGATAGATTAGATCTATCTCAAAATAATATCCCCAATCACCTTCATCTGGAATTGCTAGTATGTTAGAAGGGTTGGAGAGATGCTGAATTTCACTATCATCTAACCAGCTAAACTCAGAGTGAGGGAGTGGTTTGGATAGTGAACTACCATATAAATTATTTTGGTCATAATACTTAAGATGAGTCTGATCATCGCCTACTAATTTTGATTTTAACCTATGTTTATTTACAAATGTGAGACCACCGCGAATTCCTCGCTCAAATAAATTATACATCTCTGGATCTTGTAAGAGATGAATGGTCTCACCAGTCATTTTAAAAGCAGACTTAAATGACATGGCTGGCAGACTGACAAAGTGGACGGGATCTAACTTATCTTCTTCTAATGCCACTCGTCGAAACTCCTGAAATACATCAGCCAGCAAAAATACATCTAACTTAAGGTAGGCAATCATATATTCGCCAAATGTACGGCAGTCAAATTTTATCCATGCATCTTGTGCATGATCATAATCTTCGGTCTTACATTCTGCGCCGCTCAAATCATTTTCAAATTTATCTATGGGCGGAAGAGAAGTCTCGCCGAGTTTACTAATCGCATCAAAATATGCATATGGAAAGACTCCTTTCCGTGTGATGACTTCATCGGTTAGATTTGGATATTGTTTCTTAAGATTTTGTGTTAGTGGAAGAGACTTTAGATTTTGTACGAGAGAGGCCAGTGATGCAGTCATAAATTGGTAGGAATCTAAAAATTTTATATCAAAATAGACCGTCTTATTTTCTTTAGTTTTATCGACAGGCACTTTTGCTGTCATGGCCATAAACTTCTCTCTCGTTTGTGCTTCAAGCTTCCACTCTTTCATTTGACCTAAACCTCCTTTTATTATCATATGGCTGTCGTAGCCCTTGAAATTATGGAAAATGACGGGTAATGTACGCCGTTTCATCCTAAGTGAAAAATTGCATTTTGAACATAGTGCGTTTCTAAATTTACCAGTGATGTGATCATGGTCGCGCACTTTCTTAATCTTATCATCATCAAATGTTTTCCTACATTTGAGGCAAACGTTGCAACTATCAAATTTTGCTTGATCATCTGCTGTCATATGCAATGATCTGCGATAGAGTTCACCATCATACTTTTGTTGAAATTTTACAGCCTTTTCGAGAAATTGTAGGAATTGGTAAATACAATCTTCACCTTGCCAGACGTGCATTTTATTTTTTCTATTTTGGAAATGGTCATGCCATACTTCATAGCAGGAAATGGCTGCTGCTCGATGGGTGTTATCATCGATATAGCATTCGATGTCAGCATAGATGACACGAAGAGGACTTAGTTCATCGCCATTCTCTCTATATGAAAACTCCTTATCTTTGGGCATGCGCTCCATTTGTAGTTTACCTCGCTTACACCATTCGTAATGAGTTTCAAATTTGTTTTTACTCCTAAAGTTCCGAATGCATCTGTCACAGTAATAAATCTCTGATGAGCTAGAATTTCTTAGGTGGTGGTATAAGCGAGAAATTTTGGGAATACCGCAGTAGTGCCATTCCTCACTATCATCCTGTCTTACTAATAAAAGGTTGACAACGTGGTCATAACAACTCGAACGCGAGTTGTAGCGGACACCCTTCAATCCCTTTTCCCAAACATGGAGAACTATTTTGATGTTGTTCAATTTTTCAAATTTTTCTATATCTTTAATTTTCATATCTTCACTATTGCAGTCATCAAACTTTAATTCATTCTCCCACTGTTGATACTTACTCTTACGGTATCGGCTATTCTGTACATCATTATAGTTGAGAATGGAGAGGACGGCATACTTAAAACATTGCGATTCGCAATCTACAGAAATGACTGCTGCTTTATTTCTTAAATTTTTCGGAAGTTTAAAGGAGCCTCGTCCAGAGTAGTTCTCTAATAAAGTGATTTTAATCATGGTGGTCTCAATACCATCAAAAACGAGTGCACTATCACGCTCGTTAAATTTATCTATGTTTAATTTTAACCCTTGGATATGAAAATTTATCCAAGACTCGCAGTCTACAACTTCGGTTGCAGGAGAGGAGGGTATGTGAAACTCCAACCTCTCTACTATTTGGCCAGTATGGTGGTCGATTTTTACATATTTTATTTTGAGATAGATGAGCGCCTTCATTCTAAAATTGACTGAATTGTTGAAGAGCGCACCAATCAAAGATGAATTTTGATGAAACCATTCTTCAAAGTCAGTAATGGTTTTTGAGGATTCCATCTGGTAGTTCCTCACTAAATTATTTATCGACACTTCAGAGAGTCGGATAGAGGAGGCGCTTTTAGTATAACTATCGTCACTGTGTGTATGTCGAAGTCTATGTGAAGATAGTTCAAAATGTGACTCAAAAGACTGAATGCATAAATCGCAAGAAAAGGAGACATCGTTAACAGAATCATCCCCACCTTCGGAGATTGATGCTGACTTAGGTCTACAAACACCTCGCTTGATGTGTCGGACGAGATCACGCTTCCTCGTGAAGATGTGACCACAGTCAGCACATTCCCGATCGTTGCATTCCCGCGACAATGTTGACATGGAGTCGCTGTTGTTATCCGACTCGCTCGAGATGGGACTGGTATCACCTGAAAGAGAAATCATTCTATCATCTCTGTTCAAGTCTCAGTGTATTGTTACAACCTACCTTGACTCGACATCTCTAAACTTTCCTCGAGAAGGGAGGGCGTTGGTGATGAAGTTGATGCCTGAAATTGAGGAAGATGCTATTAGCCACACGTTTGAGGGAGATGACTGATGAATTCCTTAACTTACCATTTCAACGAAATCAAGTTTAAGGTTGATATTTCAACAAGATAGAGGCTTCACTCAAATTTGGAATTCACGAGAGAGCAGTTCACTTATACGCCTCAAATATAGAATTCGCTAGAGAACACTTTACTTACACGTCTCAAAGACAGAGTGAAATGACACGCATGTCACTTTACATATATACTTTCATATTCATCATTCATTGGCTGTTGATTTTGATTGGTTGCTTGTTTATACTTAAGAATTAGAAAACATTTCAAAGTTATTATACACAGTCAACATGACAAGCCCTCCAAAAACACAGAATACAAAATTCTCTTCTCCATGCTCATCACCAAGGGCGCTGGTTGCACCAAACGCTCCAACGAAGGGGAAGGTGGAGAAATTATACCGACTCGACAACATTAGAAAGTTGTCATTAGCAGCAGATGACGAAGAGGAGAGTGTATGTGAGAAGGAGTGTCCCGACCTAACAGGCATACGATGGAAGTATCTGCAGTACGATACTGATGATGTGATGGAGATCACCAGCACCAAATTCCTCCACCAATTATGGGAATGGTACACCCCTAACTCCCAGCCACGAACTATGGCGGAGTGGGAGTACATCGACAAAGTGAGGCTCGCGGTAGAAGAACGATTGAAGCAAGTGAACTGTTTTTGTGATCTATGTGAAGTCAGACTCTGGGACGATATTGACGATGAAGACCTTTTGAAATACATGCCATTATAAATTGTTATTTCGTATTATCTTTGCTTTCATACTGACTTACTTGAATGGGGCTTCAGTGGATGATTTAAGCATGTATACTTTTTCATTTGGAAATAGTAGCACACTTAGTTTAACTTGCAATTCTTATAACATTTCAGATGGATGATAATGGTAGATGAAATAGTGTTAAATAAAATTAAGATAGCTTACACTTCTGATACAGGGATAGCAATCGACTGCGATCCATGTGTAAAGAGCTTGTTAGACTACGGAATAGAGAAGTGTGTTATGTTGCGTGTGGCGCGTGAGTGTCCTCCCATTTCATTCCATTCATCAATTCATCTCATTGATAGAGGTAGGTAGAACTCATGGTTCTCATAACGCATGCAATGGATAGTTTATAAGGCAACCTTCGACAGTTGGCTAAATGTCGCCCTGGCGCGAATGCATACTACGTTGAGACAGAGGCAATCACTTTCAAACATGACGCAGAGAGGTTTAGCAAGATTGACTATTGCCGAATGTCCCTTGCGGTATACATAGCTACGGGTTTCACCGCCGCCCTTTACAGGAACGCCCGTCGAAAGGAAGTATTACACCGAACTTCATTTGCAACGTTCAAGTTGACTGATAGCAGATTCAACTTAATGATAGTATTCACCAGTCCGAAGACTGCCCAGGGCAAACCGCGTGGAGATTCTATCATGTCTTGCCCCATGGTGGCCCTTAAGAGAGCCGGTGGTTCGTTCTCGGGAGTCGTCATCAGCAATCTTACTCCATACCGATTCTGCTGAGAGAGAGTCGAAACCGTTCAACCTCAGCAGTGTCGACTTCCATGCTAGTTGGTATGTGAGTGGAGGGTGGAATGTAGCGCCATTCCATTGGATTGACAACACTTGCTGTCATCGGATTGCCAATCTGAGCAAGATTGTTGTGGACTCTGTCTTGCTCCTCTAGCCTAACAAATTCCTCAAATAAATTTCGCGGCCTTAACTGCGGTCCGCGAGGAGAGTTGACTGCAGCGTTTGGTGTCTCCATGATTGAAATGAAATGAAATGAGAGGTAGTGGTTTATATACCCCTCTAATGTGACGCAACGTTCAAGTTGACTGATAGCAGATTCAACTTAATGATAGTATTCGCCAGTCTGAAGACTGCCCAGGGCAAACCGCGTGGAGGTTCTATCATGTCTTGCCCCATGGTGGCCCTTATGAGAGCCGTTGGTTCGTTCTCGTCGTATCTGAAAATAGAAGGAAAAATAGATGAAATTATATTCAAGTGATAGAGATGATATTAACTTGCCATAAATCAATTCAACCGGTTCGTTGAACCTTTGATGGTGGTGGGTGAGGCAGGTACTTTGCCGGCAACTTTCGCTTGCGGTGACGTAATTCCTTAATTTCTCCATCATGTGTTATGGAGATATGAAGACAACGTATGTCTGGCATTGCCCCTTCGTAGCACTCAAAGGAACAATCTAACTCCTCTTTCTGAATCAGAATATCATCAACAATTCTGCTAGACGAAATGGGAAGGTGAAGTGTTGTTCGCTTCTCCTTCATAGTGACGTTTCTAGCCTCAACCAGACTCAATTTTGTCTGCTCAAGTTGAAGTTGGAGCGTCTCTTCCTTGGTCCTCAAACTTTTAATGAGTTTAACCTGCTCATCTACCCGCTTCTCGCTGGTGATTGCCCTCTGTTGGTAGGGCTCTAGGTTTTTTACCTGTTTCTTCAAACTACGTATTTCCGACACTTGGGCTTTGAGGCTGAAATTTTCATCCCTGAGCGCAGCGCACTCATTCTTATATCGGGTGAGTTCGTCTTTTATCTTCCTTATAGCAAATTCCAGACTGACTTTTGCGATCTCACTGTCTTTACACCACTGCTCAGTCTGTTTTTTAATCCCCTTTGTTGTTTTGTGGGAGGAGTGAAGTATTGGCTTCTTGATAGCTTTGTTTGTGACGACTACTTCCTCAGATTCACTATCATCGTTTTCATCATTGCCTGCTGCACTGTGATCGGACCCTATGATTGACTGTATCGCTTTATCTAGATCCGTTTCTACATCGTCGAGTATTGGCTTCTCGACAGCTTTGTTTGTGGCGACTCCTTCCTCAGATTCAGTATCAACGTTTTTATCATTGCATGCTGCACTGTGATCGGACCCTATGATTGACTGTATCACTTTATCTAGATCCGTTTCTACATCGTCGGATGTTTCGTTAAAGTATCTGACTATCATTTTGCCAACGTCCGATGTCGTGTAATTGGCAACCTTTGTGGTTGGACATGCTAAGTGAGTAGCGTAAAATTCCTCATTCTGCTTGCCTTTGGTAAATTTTAAGCAATGAATACAGCCAGATATTACAGCTAATTCTTTATGCTCATTGGGAGCATCCTTATACTTATTCAAATGGCGCTTGAACTCAGCACCCCTCTTTATTTCACCACATAGACACTTCTTGATCAAAAATTTTGAGTTGCCTCCCATTATCTGTAGAAGGAAAGATAAAATGGAATTACTGACAGGCGACATTGGCAGTCATTCTTATAATCATACAGCTAAATTGTGAGATTGGTGGAAAGTGTCGAACCTTTGAATCCGTTACAGGCATTACTCAGAGGGAATCTTATCCCAACTCCAAGGCCTTGGCCCACAAATCCAACCTCCCGCGGACAGAGCGTGCGTCATATCACTGTGTTGGTATCCGGACCCTGATTTTGACATGAAAACCAGTGGATTGTTTACAAAGGTTGCAAATTCTAAGCCGAAGCTCGCCTCCCACAACTTTATAAATGTCTTAGTTGAATTCAGCAGGGTCGAAAACCCCAGAAAACCTCCAAAACTAGTGAATTTAAATTTTTCAACTTTTTAGCACTACTTATAAAATTTTATAAGTAGTCTATCACTTAGGGCATGTCAATAGCGACCGAACCTTTTTTGAATCAAGTCAAACGGACTTGTAGAAGCAAAGTTACAAGCCTTTAAAGTTTTGCAGTCTTTTATGGCCTGGAGACGAAGGCCATCTCCTGGCGAACCTCTAAGTCTGACGCCTTAGCTGATATCAGCAATGAAATTTTCTAAGTCGGTTTCTTACAGAAACCCGGAATTTGGAATGTCCGAAGCTATCATCGGAGCTCAGAGAGACGACCTACCTTTGGCAATCTCTTGTCTTAATGACAAGTCTCTGTCGGTTCCCAGCTTATATAGTTTGTGGCGATCAGCTGATGACGTAATACCCATCATCCAAACACTTAAAACGCTTCTATCATCGATTCTAGAGGTCCGATTGAGCTGGATATATACCATTTCAATGTATAATTTGACGTTGAATCCAAATCTGGCCTCCGTTTTCCCATCCGATGCTTCGTTTTGGCTCTACAGCAGGCAGCCATCGCAAAAATTCTAACTTGTCGTTTTTTCGAAAAAATTTTGTGATGAAAAATTTTTTCTCTCCGATTGACTTGAAACTCACCATACAGATAGAGAATTTCACGCTGATTCCAAATCTGAAATCCGTTTTGCTCTCCGATGCTTCGTTTTGACGCTAGAGCCCAAAACGTCCAAAATTCTAACTCTTTCGTTTTTTCACCAATCTCCCAAAATCTTAAATGGTGTCTCACATCTAAACGAAGACAGATATGAACAAGCCGATTCTTTCAGTGAATGTGTCTCACTCTTAGCTTTCAAACAAGCTATGGCACGACTAAATCCGTCCACTGGAAGCCAAGATCGAAGCTAGCTCTCCCGAGGGGGGGAGGTCAGCGAAAATTTTTTCTCTCCGATTGACTTGAAACTCACCATACAGATGCAGAATTTCACGCTGATTCCAAATCTGAAATCCGTTTTGCTCTCCGATGCTTCGTTTTGAAGCTACAGCCCAAAACGTCCCAAATTCTAACTCTGTCGTTTTTCGCCAATGTCCCAAAATCTTAAATGGCGTCTCACATCTAAACGAAGACAGATAGGAACAAGCCGATTCTTTCAGTGAATGTGTCTTACTCTTAGCTTTCAAACGAGCTATGGCACGACAAAATCCGTCCACTGGAAGCTTGGTACGAATCTTCAAAAATGATACACTTTCACTCAATTGAGTAGAGATCACCATATTGTCCACAGTCAGATTCGACATCACACACCTCTCCCTCTTCCATATCCGACGTAGTAGTCTTTGTAGCTCTAAGCGCATTGACTGCGCCGATGAATGAGAAAGGGCGCCGAGAATCTGTACAGTCCCATTTGGGAAGAGTTGAAGATTCCGTGAATTGTTCATCTTCACCACTAACATTTGAGGTCGGCCCGGGTAATACTTGCTGTTTGGAAGCTGTTGGTGTAATGTTGTGAGATCGATTTTGGTGTAGAGTCTGAAGCGACGGAGAATGTTGACGATGGTGTAGCGATGGCGCTTCATGATGAAAGAATGAGTAAATTGAGCGATGTACCTTCCTTTTATACTTTTCCCAACTACCTTGATGAAATGTGAAGTTAGTATGAAGTTGGGAATGATAGAGTTGAATTCGCCGATTGTTGACGCGCAGCCACATGCGATTTCCAATACGTGAATGTCTTTTCATATAGAAGTATTTCAAATCCTTCATGATATGATGTAAAGATTGAAAATGACGATAAGATAAAGCAAACTCTCTTCTCACATTTCCAGTTGAATCTTTGAAATAGACGTTTCGATCATGATCCGTTTCAATACGTTGTAGGGAATCTAATTTCCAACTCATGGTGCGTGGTAGTCATGTCTGATTAAGATTTGCATAGTAGGGCGATGAACTCACGACGAATAAATGTCATGATGGAGCGATGTATGTATCTTCTATACTTCTCCCAATTGTATTTGCGAAATGAGAAACAGTTTGCGGAATGAGAATGGCAGATTTGAATTTCATTTCTGTATAGTTGAAGCCAAACTTGATCACCCAAGGAGATGAATCTTAATGTTTCAAAATATTCCAAATCCCTCATGATATCATTGAGGTTGACAAATTGTCGCCATGTTAATGTAATACCTCTTGATGTATGACCATGAGAATTTTTGAAATGTACGTTTCCATCACGATCAACTCTGATATATTGTAGAGAGTCCAAAATCCAAGTCTTCATGATGTTATGCAAAGTCGCAGATCAGCAATAGAAAAATGTCGTTTTATCATATTTTGCTTAGCAATGCGGTCGCAAATAGATTTGCTAGTAATCGAGCCGCACCCTTTTCTACTCCCATTGATCATACACAACAGCTAAATGGAAATTGGGAAGTGGGTGTCACTCAACTTGTTTATAGCAACTGTGTCTATACTTTTGATCATGAGGTGATGACTATTAATATGAGACGCACAGCTGCTTACCAATGTAAAAAGGGCTGTCGAGTATACATTCCACAGTGGCCAAAGAAAGATCTCTTATCATGTAAAACGTTTATATATGATTTCTTGAATAAAGCGTGTAAACATATTGTCCAATTTACTCCGCACAATGATGATCATAATTATGTACATCATGTAGTTGAGAAAGATTGGATTGTTGGTTTAAGTCCAAGTTTAAGAAATGATTTAGGTTACCTCGCTAGCGCCTTAACAAGCTATGATAATTTTAATGTTAATTACCACATAAGTGGTCATAAACAGTTAATATATCGAGAGGAAGCTTATTATGTAGATCTTATTCCAAGAAATGAGAAGACGTTGGTGAAGAAAATTGTGATTAAGCCAAGAAAGACAAACATGACTCCTGAAACATTATTGAAGAAATTTAATTATCTCCTTCGAGTTGATGGTAAACAAGTGGCAACATTGACTTATATCAAATCATCTAATCATATTGCAATAAGTAAATTAAACGATGATAATCTAGTATTAGTTTGTTCAAAAGATTTTCATCAGTTCTTACGACATCATTCTGCAGTTGTTCATGGAAAATTTGATATGCAACATTTACCATGTGAAAGGTCAAATCAATTTGATACAGAATGGACCGTATCTTTATACAGAAAGTGTGTAGAGCCTTTCGGTGGTATCTTACATGAAACAAGAGTGTTGATGCCTCGCATTATTACTTCGGTTAAATTGGTTGTAGATTATTTAAATGAAGTGATTAATGAGCAACATATTTCATTTTCTGAAAAAGAAGGTGTTTTGTCTCTCACTATAAGTGGAAAAGGTATTGAACTAATTATGGATAAAACTCTAATGGACAATTTGGGTTTTGATCAAAATATCTTTAAAAGTGGTACTGTAACCAAAGCTAGCGCAGACATGTCGCTATCGCGTCGTATTAACTATTTTCAGATATATTTCAATATTGGTGACGATGTACGTGTGGGAGATGTTGAAGCTCCATTGCTAGCAATGATACCATACCAACCAAAAAGCTGCAGTATTTTATCTGAGCATACTTTTAAGAAAGTGCATTATACAGACTTGAAATCAAACTATATACCACAGATTGATATTGCCATATATGACGATGCTGGTGCGTTGATTCCTTTTCATAAAGACGCTGTGACAAGTATCACACTCCATTTCCGAATGAAGAGTTAATGCAAACGCATTCATATTTTTCTCCAATGTGAATAATATGGAAAGTGAAAATAAGGACTCGTTTCTAATCTACTTACCCAGTAATGCTTCTATGAATAAATTTCCCAAAAATAAACCATCAGACTATCGAGTAGAATTAAATCGGCCACTGCATTTAGAAGGTGAATGGGAGGTTGGCGTTTCTAGTATTTGCTATGATAGTAATATACAGAATGTGAATGATGTGGAAGAAATGATATTGACTCCTCGCACCCATGATGGAATAACGATGAATAATGCATTCCAGTTCCCATACAATTTAACGTCAGATGGAAAGTGGAACTATGAATGGATTCAGATAAAATCAGATTATTATGCACCATATGGGAATGAGAAAATTATTAAGGCATTCAATAGTGGTAATACTTCCATCATGAAGAATAAAAATCAGAAAGCTTATGAGTTTACTATTTATCATTGGATTGGGAGACAGTTCCTTCGCTTTCATTCTTTTACTAAAGGTCTTACACTGAGGTTGGATAATGAATTCTATCCACATCTCGGCTTTGGCCATGGACTACATCTAACGTCAATTGCTACTGCAAATGTTAAAAAAGTTTATTCAAATCGAATCAACAAATTTCATTATAAATTTAAAATATTTGATGAAGATGTTGTAGAATGTGAAGAACGCATCATTTTGAAAAAGCGTGGTGTTCAACCTTTATCACTTATTGAGTTAGTAAAACGATGGAATGAGACTGTGGGTAAGAAGTATGGAGAGAAAATTATGGCGGACAAAAATAAGTTGGTTATTCAGAAATATAATGACAAACTTACAGTTTATTTCTCTCCAACCTTGCGTCATTTTGTAAGACATCATACACCTATTGTTGGAAGCGGTTTGGTTTATGCTTCTCATGAATATTACACTAAAGCTGATTCAGTTAATGATGAATGGTGGGTGGACATCTATGGTGATCGCATCAAGAAAATTTACCAGTCTTATGAAGAATCTAAAGTTGCTATCAATATAATGCCGCGTCTATATCATACAGTTGAAAGCTTCATTTATGCAGTAAATCCTTATATACAACAGAAGTTGAAGCATGTGATGAAAAGTAAATATGATGTAAAGACACACCACATTTCGTTTTCAATTGAAAATCAACGCGTTGTTCTGAAACTGGGTGATGACATTCAATGTCAATTGAGTAAAAATTTGAAAAAACTCTTTGGTTTTTCAATGCTACAAACTGTGTTTACTGCTGCGCATACGATTGGTATAGAAACGCCAATGACACTTGATAAACATGAACAGCAGCTTTACATTCAAAGTGATTTGATTCTACCTATTTCTGTTGGTGAGAAAAAAGAATGCATTTTACGTGATTTCATTCATGATAAAGACGCTTCATATGGAATAGTCGAGAAGATGTTTGAATCTATTTTCTATCATCCCGTCGTCAAACAAACTATAACCCTCTATTACTATCAAAATTACCAATGGTTTACAAGAGTGCATCCATGTGAAAGATACTAAATCCCTCGTAACTTTAGTGTTTCGGAAAACAAAGTGAAGTCATTGTGATATGTTTATTGAAATAAAAATATGTATATGAAAAAGTCTTTTCACATATATAGGGGAATGAGCTGACTGTAGGCATATATTCACAAGGAAGAAACGATCTCATGCGATACATAAAACAGCAATGTTTATCTACAGAAGTCAACATAAAAATACTAAGTTAAGGATGATTATGCTAAGACGTCTCCTGAATGTGGTAGTGTGAGTTTAATTCTTTTGGGTGGTGGTATGTTTGTGTCAGGATGTCCATGTGGAAGAGATATGTTATGTCCTATCCAACACCTCTTATCCTCCCATGCTGAAAGCGCCCGTTTCCTAAAAGTATGAGTTTTGATCTCATGCGACTTAGATTTTAAGATTGTCATATTGACAAACGTTATATTTTTATTTCTATAGGCTTTCCTGAAATTTTTATGTTTCATGTTAGAGACCAATGATCTTGATATGCCTTTAGCACGCTTAATACTATCGTCGCTATCCCTTAATTTCATACTGTACATTTGTGGTCGGAGGAGAATCATTTCATCTATTTCCTTCCCTGCTGTCTCATCCTTAAAGCAGCCAAGTTTTGCCTTATTTTTGATGGAGTAGAGTGGGTGATCAGTAGGATAATTTGATGTATCAAAATATCTTTCTAAAGATTTTCCTACTTCATTGAAATTTAAATCTTTTTGAGTGGTAATACCTAAGAAGAAACTATCTGTATCACCACCCAACAAACGAACCTCTTTTACGAGAGGACATGGTTTTAGTATTTTATAAAAGAGTTGGTACATTTCAAGCTTAGAGTAATCTAGTACAGCTTGACCAATATAGATGGGCTTGCACAACTCAACTTCAGATTTTATCATTTTAACACCTATAAGGTCCTCATCGATAATGTCTCTATCGATTAATAGAGGTGATGAGACCAATTTCTTAAATTTTGTAACATCATTGACTAGTTTATAGTTTACACGTTTTCTAACATCCTCCATCGTCTTACCAAATAGACTATTATTCTTATACTTGTAAAAATCTTTTTCAAAATTATTTTGGGCTAGTGCACGTTTCTGGCTGTTGCTATCAATATATGGCTTGAGGAAGGCTTTCTGTCTAAATTTAATAATGCGGTGAACTCTTTTTAAAATCATGCCCATTTCTAAATAAAATTTTAAGATGCTTAAGTGAACTAGATAGTTTTCCTTATCATATTGGGTGAGTAAAAGTTTGCGGCAAGGCTTAAAGTCGGGATGACCGCATGATTCTAAATCTTTATGAAATTGTTTCATAAAATCGGAAAACATATCTTTGGTCACTTCACCTGATTCGGGTGCGAGTGGAAAATCTACGGTTTTATGTTTAATATTATTTGGATAGATTAGATCTATCTCAAAATAATATCCCCAATCACCTTCATCTGGAATTGCTAGTATGTTAGAAGGGTTGGAGAGATGCTGAATTTCACTATCATCTAACCAGCTAAACTCAGAGTGAGGGAGTGGTTTGGATAGTGAACTACCATATAAATTATTTTGGTCATAATACTTAAGATGAGTCTGATCATCGCCTACTAATTTTGATTTTAACCTATGTTTATTTACAAATGTGAGACCACCGCGAATTCCTCGCTCAAATAAATTATACATCTCTGGATCTTGTAAGAGATGAATGGTCTCACCAGTCATTTTAAAAGCAGACTTAAATGACATGGCTGGCAGACTGACAAAGTGGACGGGATCTAACTTATCTTCTTCTAATGCCACTCGTCGAAACTCCTGAAATACATCAGCCAGCAAAAATACATCTAACTTAAGGTAGGCAATCATATATTCGCCAAATGTATGGCAGTCAAATTTTATCCATGCATCTTGTGCATGATCATAATCTTCGGTCTTACATTCTGCGCCGCTCAAATCATTTTCAAATTTATCTATGGGCGGAAGAGAAGTCTCGCCGAGTTTACTAATCGCATCAAAATATGCATATGGAAAGACTCCTTTCCGTGTGATGACTTCATCGGTTAGATTTGGATATTGTTTCTTAAGATTTTTTGTTAGTGGAAGAGACTTTAGATTTTGTACGAGAGAGGCCAGTGATGCAGTCATAAATTGGTAGGAATCTAAAAATTTTATATCAAAATAGACCGTCTTATTTTCTTTAGTTTTATCGACAGGCACTTTTGCTGTCATGGCCATAAACTTCTCTCTCGTTTGTGCTTCAAGCTTCCACTCTTTCATTTGACCTAAACCTCCTTTTATTATCATATGGCTGTCGTAGCCCTTGAAATTATGGAAAATGACGGGTAATGTACGCCGTTTCATCCTAAGTGAAAAATTGCATTTTGAACATAGTGCGTTTCTAAATTTACCAGTGATGTGATCATGGTCGCGCACTTTCTTAATCTTATCATCATCAAATGTTTTCCTACATTTGAGGCAAACGTTGCAACTATCAAATTTTGCTTGATCATCTGCTGTCATATGCAATGATCTGCGATAGAGTTCACCATCATACTTTTGTTGAAATTTTACAGCCTGTTCGAGAAATCGTAGGAATTGGTAAATACAATCTTCACCTTGCCAGACGTGCATTTTATTTTTTCTATTTTGGAAATGGTCATGCCATACTTCATAGCAGGAAATGGCTGCTGCTCGATGGGTGTTATCATCGATATAGCATTCGATGTCAGCATAGATGACACGAAGAGGACTTAGTTCATCGCCATTCTCTCTATATGAAAACTCCTTATCTTTGGGCATGCGCTCCATTTGTAGTTTACCTCGCTTACACCATTCGTAATGAGTTTCAAATTTGTTTTTACTCCTAAAGTTCCGAATGCATCTGTCACAGTAATAAATCTCTGATGAGCTAGAATTTCTTAGGTGGTGGTATAAGCGAGAAATTTTGGGAATACCGCAGTAGTGCCATTCCTCACTATCATCCTGTCTTACTAATAAAAGGTTGACAACGTGGTCATAACAACTCGAACGCGAGTTGTAGCGGACACCCTTCAATCCCTTTTCCCAAACATGGAGAACTATTTTGATGTTGTTCAATTTTTCAAATTTTTCTATATCTTTAATTTTCATATCTTCACTATTGCAGTCATCAAACTTTAATTCATTCTCCCACTGTTGATACTTACTCTTACGGTATCGGCTATTCTGTACATCATTATAGTTGAGAATGGAGAGGACGGCATACTTAAAACATTGCGATTCGCAATCTACAGAAATGACTGCTGCTTTATTTCTTAAATTTTTCGGAAGTTTAAAGGAGCCTCGTCCAGAGTAGTTCTCTAATAAAGTGATTTTAATCATGGTGGTCTCAATACCATCAAAAACGAGTGCACTATCACGCTCGTTAAATTTATCTATGTTTAATTTTAACCCTTGGATATGAAAATTTATCCAAGACTCGCAGTCTACAACTTCGGTTGCAGGAGAGGAGGGTATGTGAAGCTCCAACCTCTCTACTATTTGGCCAGTATGGTGGTCGATTTTTACATATTTTATTTTGAGATAGATGAGCGCCTTCATTCTAAAACTGACTAAATTGTTGAAGAGCGCACCAATCAAAGATGAATTTTGATGAAACCATTCTTCAAAGTCAGTAATGGTTTCTGAGGATTCCATCTGGTAGTTCCTCACTAAATTATTTATCGACACTTCAGAGAGTCGGATAGAGGAGGTGCTGTTAGTATAACTATCGTCACTGTGTGTATGTCGAAGTCTATGTGAAGATAGTTCAAAATGTGACTCAAAAGACTGAATGCATAAATCGCAAGAAAAGGAGACATCGTTAACAGAATCATCCCCACCTTCGGAGATTGATGCTGACTTAGGTCTACAAACACCTCGCTTGATGTGTCGGACGAGATCACGCTTCCTCGTGAAGATGTGACCACAGTCAGCACATTCCCGATCGTTGCATTCCCGCGACAATGTTGACATGGAGTCGCTGTTGTTATCCGACTCGCTCGAGATGGGACTGGTATCACCTGAAAGAGAAATCATTCTATCATCTCTGTTCAAGTCTCAGTGTATTGTTACAACCTACCTTGACTCGACAACTCTAAACTTTCCTCGAGAAGGGAGGGCGTTGGTGATGAAGTTGATGCCTGAAATTGAGGAAGATGCTATTAGCCACACGTTTGAGGGAGATGACTGATGAATTCCTTAACTTACCATTTCAACGAAATCAAGTTTAAGGTTGATACTTCAACAAGATAGAGGCTTCACTCAAATTTGGAATTCACGAGAGAGCAGTTCACTTGTACGCCTCAAATATAGAATTCGCTAGAGAACACTTTACTTACACGTCTCAAAGACAGAGTGAAATGACACGGATGTCACTTTACATATAAACTTTCATATTCATCATTCATTGGCTGTTGATTTTGATTGGTTGCTTGTTTATACTTAAGAATTAGAAAACATTTCAAAGTTATTATACACAGTCAACATGACAAGCCCTCCAAAAACACAGAATACAAAATTCTCTTCTCCATGCTCATCACCAAGGGCGCTGGTTGCACCAAACGCTCCAACGAAGGGGAAGGTGGAGAAATTATACCGACTCGACAACATTAGAAAGTTGTCATTAGCAGCAGATGACGAAGAGGAGAGTGTATGTGAGAAGGAGTGTCCCGACCTAACAGGCATACGATGGAAGTATCTGCAGTACGATACTGATGATGTGATGGAGATCACCAGCACCAAATTCCTCCACCAATTATGGGAATGGTACACCCCTAACTCCCAGCCACGAACTATGGCGGAGTGGGAGTACATCGACAAAGTGAGGCTCGCGGTAGAAGAACGATTGAAGCCAGTGAACTGTTTTGTGATCTATGTGAAGTCAGACTCTGGGACGATATTGACGATGAAGACCTTTTGAAATACATGCCATAATAAATTTTTGTTTCGTATTATCTTTGCTTTCATACTGACTTACTTGAATGGGGCTTCAGTGGATGATTTAAGCATGTATACTTTTTCATTTGGAAATAGTAGCACACTTAGTTTAACTTGCAATTCTTATAACATTTCAGATGGATGATAATGGTAGATGAAATAGTGTTAAATAAAATTAAGATAGCTTACACTTCTGATACAGGGATAGCAATCGACTGCGATCCATGTGTAAAGAGCTTGTTAGACTACGGAAGAGAGAAGTGTGTTATGTTGCGTGTGGCGCGTGAGTGTCCTCCCATTTCATTCCATTCATCAATTCATCTCATTGATAGAGGTAGGTAGAACTCATGGTTCTCATAACGTATGCAATGGATAGTTTATAAGGCAACCTTCGACAGTTGGCTAAATGTCGCCCTGGCGCGAATGCATACTACGTTGAGACAGAGGCAATCACTTGCAAACATGACGCAGAGAGGTTTAGCAAGATTGACTATTGCCGAATGTCCCTTCCGGTATACATAGCTACGGGTTTCACCGCCGCCCTTTACAGGAACGCCCGTCGAAAGGAAGTATTACACCGAACTTCATTTGCAACGTTCAAGTTGATTGATAGCAGATTCAACTTAATGATAGTATTCGCCAGTCCGAAGACTGCCCAGGGCAAACCTATCATGTCTTGCCCTATGGTGGCCCTTAAGAGAGCCGGTGGTTCGTTCTCGGGAGTCGTCATCAGCAATCTTACTCCATACCGATTCTGCTGAGAGAGAGTCGAAACCGTTCAACCTCAGCAGTGTCGACTTCCATGCTAGTTGGTATGTGAGTGGAGGGTGGAATGTAGCGCCATTCCATTGGATTGACAACACTTGCTGTCATCGGATTGCCAATCTGAACAAGATTGTTGTGGACTCTGTCTTGCTCCTCTAGCCTAACAAATTCCTCAAATAAATTTCGCGGCCTTAACTGCGGTCCGCGAGGAGAGTTGACTGCAGCGTTTGGTGTCTCCATGATTGAAATGAAATGAAATGAGAGGTCGTGGTTTATATACCCCTCTAATGTGACGCAACGTTCAAGTTGACTGATAGCAGATTCAACTTAATGATAGTATTCGCCAGTCTGAAGACTGCCCAGGGCAAACCGCGTGGAGGTTCTATCATGTCTTGCCCCATGGTGGCCCTTATGAGAGCCGTTGGTTCGTTCTCGTCGTATCTGAAAATAGAAGGAAAAATAGATGAAATTATATTCAAGTGATAGAGATGATATTAACTTGCCATAAATCAATTCAACCGGTTCGTTGAACCTTTGATGGTGGTGGGTGAGGCAGGTACTTTGCCGGCAACTTTCGCTTGCGGTGGCGTAATTCCTTAATTTCTCCATCATGTGTTATGGAGATATGAAGACAACGTATGTCTGGCATTGCCCCTTCGTAGCACTCAAAGGAACAATCTAACTCCTCTTTCTGAATCAGAATATCATCAACAATTCTGCTAGACGAAATGGGAAGGTGAAGTGTTGTTCGCTTCTCCTTCATAGTGACGTTTCTAGCCTCAACCAGACTCAATTTTATCTGCTCAAGTTGAAGTTGGAGCGTCTCTTCCTTGGTCCTCAAACTTTTAATGAGTTTCACCTGCTCATCTACCCGCTTCTCGCTGGTGATTGCCCTCTGTTGGTAGGGCTCTAGGTTTTTTACCTGTTTCTTCAAACTACGTATTTCCGACACTTGGGCTTTGAGGCTGAAATTTTCATCCCTGAGCGCAGCGCACTCATTCTTATATCGGGTGAGTTCGTCTTTTATCTTCCTTATAGCAAATTCCAGACTGACTTTTGCGATCTCACTGTCTTTACACCACTGCTCAGTCTGTTTTTTAATCCCCTTTGTTGTTTTGTGGGAGGAGTGAAGTATTGGCTTCTTGATAGCTTTGTTTGTGACGACTACTTCCTCAGATTCACTATCATCGTTTTCATCATTGCCTGCTGCACTGTGATCGGACCCTATGATTGACTGTATCGCTTTATCTAGATCCGTTTCTACATCGTCGAGTATTGGCTTCTCGACAGCTTTGTTTGTGGCGACTCCTTCCTCAGATTCAGTATCAACGTTTTTATCATTGCATGCTGCACTGTGATCGGACCCTATGATTGACTGTATCACTTTATCTAGATCCGTTTCTACATCGTCGGATGTTTCGTTGAAGTATCTGACTATCATTTTGCCAACGTCCGATGTCGTGTAATTGGCAACCTTTGTGGTTGGACATGCTAAGTGAGTAGCGTAAAATTCCTCATTCTGCTTGCCTTTGGTAAATTTTAAGCAATGAATACAGCCAGATATTACAGCTAATTCTTTATGCTCATTGGGAGCATCCTTATACTTATTCAAATGGCGCTTGAACTCAGCACCCCTCTTTATTTCACCACATAGACACTTCTTGATCAAAAATTTTGAGTTGCCTCCCATTATCTGTAGAAGGAAAGATAAAATGGAATTACTGACAGGCGACATTGGTAGTCATTCTTATAATCATACAGCTAAATTGTGAGATTGGTGGAAAGTGTCGAACCTTTGAATCCGTTACAGGCATTACTCAGAGGGGATCTTATCCCAACTCCAAGGCATCGGCCCACAAATCCAACCTCCCGCGGACAGAGCGTGCGTCATGTCACTGTGTTGGTATCCGGACCCTGATTTTGACATGAAAACCAGTGGATTGTTTACAAAGGTTGCAAATTCTAAGCCGAAGCTCGCCTCCCACAACTTTATAAATGTCTTAGTTGAATACAGCAGGGTCGAAAACCCCAGAAAACCTCCAAAACTAGTGAATTTAAATTTTTCAACTTTTTAGCACTACTTATGAAATTTTATAAGTAGTCTATCACTTAGGGCAGGTCAATAGCGACCGAACCTTTTTTGAATCAAGTCAAACGGACTTGTAGAAGCAAAGTTACAAGCCTTTAAACTTTTGGAGTCTTTTATGGCCTGGAGACGAAGGCCATCTCCTGGCGAACCTCTAAGTCTGACGCCTTAGCTGATATCAGCAATGAAATTTTCTAAGTCGGTTTCTTACAGAAACCCGGAATTTGGAATGTCCGAAGCTATCATCGGAGCTCAGAGAGACGACCTACCTTTGGCAATCTCTTGTCTTAATGACAAGTCTCTGTTGGTTCCCAGCTTATATAGTTTGTGGCGATCAGCTGATGACGTAATACCCATCATCCAAAAACTTAAAACGCTTCTATCATCGATTCTGGAGGTCCGATTGAGCTGGAAATATACCATTTCAATGTATAATTTGACGTTGAATCCAAATCTGGCCTCCGTTTTCCCATCCGATGCTTCGTTTTGGCTCTACAGCAGGCAGCCATCGCAAAAATTCTAACTTGTCGTTTTTTCGAAAAAATTTTGTGATGAAGAATTTTTTCTCTCCGATTGACTTGAAACTCACCATACAGATAGAGAATTTCACGCTGATTCCAAATCTGAAATCCGTTTTGCTCTCCGATGCTTCGTTTTGACGCTAGAGCCCAAAACGTCCAAAATTCTAACTCTTTCGTTTTTTCACCAATCTCCCAAAATCTTAAATGGTGTCTCACATCTAAACGAAGACAGATATGAACAAGCCGATTCTTTCAGTGAATGTGTCTCACTCTTAGCTTTCAAACAAGCTATGGCACGACTAAATCCGTCCACTGGAAGCCAAGATCGAAGCTAGCTCTCCCGAGGGGGGGAGGTCAGCGAAAATTTTTTCTCTCCGATTGACTTGAAACTCACCATACAGATGCAGAATTTCACGCTGATTCCAAATCTGAAATCCGTTTTGCTCTCCGATGCTTCGTTTTGAAGCAACAGCCCAAAACGTCCAAAATTCTAACTCTGTCGTTTTTTCGCCAATCTCCCAAAATCTTAAATGGCGTCTCACATCTAAACGAAGACAGATATGAACAAGCCGATTCTTTCAGTGAATGTGTCTTACTCTTAGCTTTCAAACAAGCTATGGCACGACAAAATCCGTCCACTGGAAGCTTGGTACGAATCTTCAAAAATGATACACTTTCACTCAATTGAGTAGAGATCACCATATTGTCCACAGTCAGATTCGACATCACACACCTCTCCCTCTTCCATATCCGACGTAGTAGTCTTTGTAGCTCTAAGCGCATTGACTGCGCCGATGAATGAGAAAGGGCGCCGAGAATCTGTACAGTCCCATTTGGGAAGAGTTGAAGATTCCGTGAAGTGTTCATCTTCACCACTAACATTTGAGGTCGGCCCGGGTAATACTTGCTGTTTGGAAGCTGTTGGTGTAATGTTGTGAGATCGATTTTGGTGTAGAGTCTGAAGCGACGGAGAATGTTGACGATGGTGTAGCGATGGCGCTTCATGATGAAAGAATGAGTAAATTGAGCGATGTACCTTCCTTTTATACTTTTCCCAACTACCTTGATGAAATGTGAAGTTAGTATGAAGTTGGGAATGATAGAGTTGAATTCGCCGATTGTTGACGCGCAGCCACATGCGATTTCCAATACGTGAATGTCTTTTCATATAGAAGTATTTCAAATCCTTCATGATATGATGTAGAGATTGAAAATGACGATAAGATAAAGCAAACTCTCTTCTCACATTTCCAGTTGAATCTTTGAAATAGACGTTTCGATCATGATCCGTTTCAATACGTTGTAGGGAATCTAATTTCCAACTCATGGTGCGTGGTAGTCATGTCTGATTAAGATTTGCATAGTAGGGCGATGAACTCACGACGAATAAATGTCATGATGGAGCGATGTATGTATCTTCTATACTTCTCCCAATTGTATTTGCGAAATGAGAAACAGTTTGCGGAATGAGAATGGCAGATTTGAATTTCATTTCTGTATAGTTGAAGCCAAACTTGATCACCCAAGGAGATGAATCTTAATGTTTCAAAATATTCCAAATCCCTCATGATATCATTGAGGTTGACAAATTGTCGCCATGTTAATGTAATTCCTCTTGATGTATGACCATGAGAATTTTTGAAATGTACGTTTCCATCACGATCAACTCTGATATATTGTAGAGAGTCCAAAATCCAAGTCTTCATGATGTTATGCAAAGTCGCAGATCAGCAATAGAAAAATGTCGTTTTATCATATTTTGCTTAGCAATGCGGTCGCAAATAGATTTGCTAGTAATCGAGCCGCACTCTTTTCTACTCCCATTGATCATACACAACAGCTAAATGGAAATTGGGAAGTGGGTGTCACTCAACTTGTTTATAGCAACTGTGTCTATACTTTTGATCATGAGGTGATGACTATTAATATGAGACGCACAGCTGCTTACCAATGTAAAAAGGGCTGCCGAGTATACATTCCACAGTGGCCAAAGAAAGATCTCTTATCATGTAAAACGTTTATATATGATTTCTTGAATAAAGCGTGTAAACATATTGTCCAATTTACTCCGCACAATGATGATCATAATTATGTACATCATGTAGTTGAGAAAGATTGGATTGTTGGTTTAAGTCCAAGTTTAAGAAATGATTTAGGTTACCTCGCTAGCGCCTTAACAAGCTATGATAATTTTAATGTTAATTACCACATAAGTGGTCATAAACAGTTAATATATCGAGAGGAAGCTTATTATGTAGATCTTATTCCAAGAAATGAGAAGACGTTGGTGAAGAAGATTGTGATTAAGCCAAGAAAGACAAACATGACTCCTGAAACATTATTGAAGAAATTTAATTATCTCCTTCGAGTTGATGGTAAACAAGTGGCAACATTGACTTATATCAAATCATCTAATCATATTGCAATAAGTAAATTAAACGATGATAATCTAGTATTAGTTTGTTCAAAAGATTTTCATCAGTTCTTACGACATCATTCTGCAGCTGTTCATGGAAAATTTGATATGCAACATTTACCATGTGAAAGGTCAAATCAATTTGATACAGAATGGACCGTATCTTTATACAGAAAGTGTGTAGAGCCTTTCGGTGGTATCTTACATGAAACAAGAGTGTTGATGCCTCGCATTATTACTTCGGTTAAATTGGTTGTAGATTATTTAAATGAAGTGATTAATGAGCAACATATTTCATTTTCTGAAAAAGAAGGTGTTTTGCCTCTCACTATAAGTGGAAAAGGTATTGAACTAATTATGGATAAAACTCTAATGGACATTTTGGGTTTTGATCAAAATATCTTTAAAAGTGGTACTGTAACCAAAGCTAGCGCAGACATGTCGCTATCGCGTCGTATTAACTATTTTCAGATATATTTCAATATTGGTGACGATGTACGTGTGGGAGATGTTGAAGCTCCATTGCTAGCAATGATACCATACCAGCCAAAAAGCTGCAGTATTTTATCTGAGCATACTTTCAAGAAAGTGCATTATACAAAGCTGAAATCAAACTACATCCCACAAATTGATATTGCAATTTATGACGATGCTGGTGCGTTGATTCCTTTTCATAAAGATGCTGTGACAAGTATCACACTCCATTTCCGAATGAAGAGTTAATGCAAAAGTATGCTAATATATTTTTTTCCAATGTGAATAATATGGAAAGTGAAAATAAGGACTCGTTCCTAATCTACTTACCCAGTAATGCTTCTATGAATAAATTTCCCAAAAATAAACCATCAGACTATCGAGTAGAATTAAATCGGCCACTGCATTTAGAAGGTGAATGGGAGGTTGGCGTTTCTAGTATTTGCTATGATAGCAATATTCAGAATGTGAATGATTTGGAAGAAATGATATTGACTCCTCGCACACATGATGGAATAACGATGAATAATGCATTCCAGTTCCCATACAATTTAACATCAGATGGAAAGTGGAACTATGAATGGATTCAGACAAAATCAGATTATTATGAACCATTTGGGAATGAGAAAATTATTAAAGCGTTCAATAGTGGTAATACTTCCATCATGAAGAATAAAAATCAGAAAGCTTATGAGTTTACTATCTATCATTGGAGTGGGAGACAGTTCCTTCGCTTTCATTCTTTTACTAAAGGTCTTACACTGAGGTTGGATAATGAATTCTATCCACATCTCGGTTTTGGTCATGGACTACATCTAACGTCAATTGCTACTGCAAATGTTAAAAAAGTTTATTCAAATCGAATCAACAAATTTCATTATAGATTTAAAATATTTGATGAAGATGTTGTAGAATGCGAAAAACGCATCATTTTGAAAAAGCGTGGTGTTCAACCTTTATCACTTATTGAGTTAGTAAAACGATGGGATGAGACTGTGGGTAAGAAGTATGGAGAGAAAATTATGGCGGACAAAAATAAGTTGGTTATTCAGAAATATAATGTCAAACTTACAGTTTATTTCTCTCCAACCTTGCGCCATTTTGTAAGACATCCAACCCCTATTATTGGAAGCGGTCTGGTGTATGCTTCTCATGAATATCACACTAAAGCTGATTCAGTTAATGATGAATGGTGGGTGGACATCTATGGTGATCGCATCAAGAAAATTTACCAGTCTTATGAAGAATCTAAAGTTGCTATCAATATAATGCCGCGTCTATATCATACAGTTGAAAGCTTCATTTATGCAGTAAATCCTTATATACAACAGAAGTTGAAGCATGTGATGAAAAGTAAATATGATGTAAAGACACACCACATTTCGTTTTCAATTGAAAATCAACGCGTTGTTCTGAAACTGGGTGATGACATTCAATGTCAATTGAGTAAAAATTTGAAAAAACTCTTTGGTTTTTCAATGCTACAAACTGTGTTTACTGCTGCGCATACGATTGGTACAGAAACGCCAATGACACTTGATAAACATGAACAGCACCTTTACATTCAAAGTGATTTGATTCTACCTATTTCTGTTGGTGAGAAAAAAGAATGCATTTTACGTGATTTCATTCATGATAAAGACGCTTCATATGGAATAGTCGAGAAGATGTTTGAATCTATTTTCTATCATCCCGTCGTCAAACAAACTATACCCTCTATTACTATCAAAATTACCAATGGTTTACAAGAGTGCATCCATGTGAAAGATACTAAATCCCTCGTAACTTTAGTGTTTCGGAAAACAAAGTGAAGTCATTGTGATATGTTTATTGAAATAAAAATATGTATATGAAAAAGTCTTTTCACATATATAGGGGAATGAGCTGACTGTAGGCATATATTCACAAGGAAGAAACGATCTCATGCGATACATAAAACAGCAATGTTTATCTACAGAAGTCAACATAAAAATACTAAGTTAAGGATGATTATGCTAAGACGTCTCCTGAATGTGGTAGTGTGAGTTTAATTCTTTTGGGTGGTGGTATGTTTGTGTCAGGATGTCCATGTGGAAGAGATATGTTATGTCCTATCCAACACCTCTTATCCTCCCATGCTGAAAGCGCCCGTTTCCTAAAAGTATGAGTTTTGATCTCATGCGACTTAGATTTTAAGATTGTCATATTGACAAACGTTATATTTTTATTTCTATAGGCTTTCCTGAAATTTTTATGTTTCATGTTAGAGACCAATGATCTTGATATGCCTTTAGCACGCTTAATACTATCGTCGCTATCCCTTAATTTCATACTGTACATTTGTGGTCGGAGGAGAATCATTTCATCTATTTCCTTCCCTGCTGTCTCATCCTTAAAGCAGCCAAGTTTTGCCTTATTTTTGATGGAGTAGAGTGGGTGATCAGTAGGATAATTTGATGTATCAAAATATCTTTCTAAAGATTTTCCTACTTCATTGAAATTTAAATCTTTTTGAGTGGTAATACCTAAGAAGAAACTATCTGTATCACCACCCAACAAACGAACCTCTTTTACGAGAGGACATGGTTTTAGTATTTTATAAAAGAGTTGGTACATTTCAAGCTTAGAGTAATCTAGTACAGCTTGACCAATATAGATGGGCTTGCACAACTCAACTTCAGATTTTATCATTTTAACACCTATAAGGTCCTCATCGATAATGTCTCTATCGATGAATAGAGGTCATGAGACCAATTTCTTAAATTTTGTAACATCATTGACTAGTTTATAGTTTACACGTTTTCTAACATCCTCCATCGTCTTACCAAATAGACTATTATTCTTATACTTATAAAAATCTTTTTCAAAATTATTTTGGGCTAGTGCACGTTTCTGGCTGTTGCTATCAATATATGGTTTGAGGAAGGCTTTCTGTCTAAATTTAATAATGCGGTGAACTCTTTTTTTAAAATCATGCCCATTTCTAAATAAAATTTTAAGATGCTTAAGTGAACTAGATAGTTTTCCTTATCATATTGGGTGAGTAAAAGTTTGCGGCAAGGCTTAAAGTCGGGATGACCGCATGATTCTAAATCTTTATGAAATTGTTTCATAAAGTCGGAAAACATATCTTTGGTCACTTCACCTGATTCGGGTGCGAGTGGAAAATCTACGGTTTTATGTTTAATATTATTTGGATAGATTAGATCTATCTCAAAATAATATCCCCAATCACCTTCATCTGGAATTGCTAGTATGTTAGAAGGGTTGGAGAGATGCTGAATTTCACTATCATCTAACCAGCTAAACTCAGAGTGAGGGAGTGGTTTGGATAGTGAACTACCATATAAATTATTTTGGTCATAATACTTAAGATGAGTCTGATCATCGCCTACTAATTTTGATTTTAACCTATGTTTATTTACAAATGTGAGACCACCGCGAATTCCTCGCTCAAATAAATTATACATCTCTGGATCTTGTAAGAGATGAATGGTCTCACCAGTCATTTTAAAAGCAGACTTAAATGACATGGCTGGCAGACTGACAAAGTGGACGGGATCTAACTTATCTTCTTCTAATGCCACTCGTCGAAACTCCTGAAATACATCAGCCAGCAAAAATACATCTAACTTAAGGTAGGCAATCATATATTCGCCAAATGTATGGCAGTCAAATTTTATCCATGCATCTTGTGCATGATCATAATCTTCGGTCTTACATTCTGCGCCGCTCAAATCATTTTTAAATTTATCTATGGGCGGAAGAGAAGTCTCGCCGAGTTTACTAATCGCATCAAAATATGCATATGGAAAGACTCCTTTCCGTGTGATGACTTCATCGGTTAGATTTGGATATTGTTTCTTAAGATTTTTTGTTAGTGGAAGAGACTTTAGATTTTGTACGAGAGAGGCCAGTGATGCAGTCATAAATTGGTAGGAATCTAAAAATTTTATATCAAAATAGACCGTCTTATTTTCTTTAGTTTTATCGACAGGCACTTTTGCTGTCATGGCCATAAACTTCTCTCTCGTTTGTGCTTCAAGCTTCCACTCTTTCATTTGACCTAAACCTCCTTTTATTATCATATGGCTGTCGTAGCCCTTGAAATTATGGAAAATGACGGGTAATGTACGCCGTTTCATCCTAAGTGAAAAATTGCATTTTGAACATAGTGCGTTTCTAAATTTACCAGTGATGTGATCATGGTCGCGCACTTTCTTAATCTTATCATCATCAAATGTTTTCCTACATTTGAGGCAAACGTTGCAACTATCAAATTTTGCTTGATCATCTGCTGTCATATGCAATGATCTGCGATAGAGTTCACCATCATACTTTTGTTGAAATTTTACAGCCTGTTCGAGAAATTGTAGGAATTGGTAAATACAATCTTCACCTTGCCAGACGTGCATTTTATTTTTTCTATTTTGGAAATGGTCATGCCATACTTCATAGCAGGAGATGGCTGCTGCTCGATGGGTGTTATCATCGATATAGCATTCGATGTCAGCATAGATGACACGAAGAGGACTTAGTTCATCGCCATTCTCTCTATATGAAAACTCCTTATCTTTGGGCATGCGCTCCATTTGTAGTTTACCTCGCTTACACCATTCGTAATGAGTTTCAAATTTGTTTTTACTCCTAAAGTTCCGAATGCATCTGTCACAGTAATAAATCTCTGATGAGCTAGAATTTCTTAGGTGGTGGTATAAGCGAGAAATTTTGGGAATACCGCAGTAGTGCCATTCCTCACTATCATCCTGTCTTACTAATAAAAGGTTGACAACGTGGTCATAACAACTCGAACGCGAGTTGTAGCGGACACCCTTCAATCCCTTTTCCCAAACATGGAGAACTATTTTGATGTTGTTCAATTTTTCAAATTTTTCTATATCTTTAATTTTCATATCTTCACTATTGCAGTCATCAAACTTTAATTCATTCTCCCACTGTTGATACTTACTCTTACGGTATCGGCTATTCTGTACATCATTATAGTTGAGAATGGAGAGGACGGCATACTTAAAACATTGCGATTCGCAATCTACAGAAATGACTGCTGCTTTATTTCTTAAATGTTTCGGAAGTTTAAAGGAGCCTCGTCCAGAGTAGTTCTCTAATAAAGTGATTTTAATCATGGCGGTCTCAATACCATCAAAAACGAGTGCACTATCACGCTCGTTAAATTTATCTATGTTTAATTTTTACCCTTGGATATGAAAATTTATCCAAGACTCGCAGTCTACAACTTCGGTTGCAGGAGAGGAGGGTATGTGAAACTCCAACCTCTCTACTATTTGGCCAGTATGGTGGTCGATTTTTACATATTTTATTTTGAGATAGATGAGCGCCTTCATTCTAAAACTGACTAAATTGTTGAAGAGCGCACCAATCAAAGATGAATTTTGATGAAACCATTCTTCAAAGTCAGTAATGGTTTCTGAGGATTCCATCTGGTAGTTCCTCACTAAATTATTTATCGACACTTCAGAGAGTCGGATAGAGGAGGTGCTGTTAGTATAACTATCGTCACTGTGTGTATGTCGAAGTCTATGTGAAGATAGTTCAAAATGTGACTCAAAAGACTGAATGCATAAATCGCAAGAAAAGGAGACATCGTTAACAGAATCATCCCCACCTTCGGAGATTGATGCTGACTTAGGTCTACAAACACCTCGCTTGATGTGTCGGACGAGATCACGCTTCCTCGTGAAGATGTGACCACAGTCAGCACATTCCCGATCGTTGCATTCCCGCGACAATGTTGACATGGAGTCGCTGTTGTTATCCGACTCGCTCGAGATGGGACTGGTATCACCTGAAAGAGAAATCATTCTATCATCTCTGTTCAAGTCTCAGTGTATTGTTACAACCTACCTTGACTCGGCAACTCTAAACTTTCCTCGAGAAGGGAGGGCGTTGGTGATGAAGTTGATGCCTGAAATTGAGGAAGATGCTATTAGCCACACGTTTGAGGGAGATGACTGATGAATTCCTTAACTTACCATTTCAACGAAATCAAGTTTAAGGTTGATACTTCAACAAGATAGAGGCTTCACTCAAATTTGGAATTCACGAGAGAGCAGTTCACTTGTACGCCTCAAATATAGAATTCGCTAGAGAACACTTTACTTACACGTCTCAAAGACAGAGTGAAATGACACGGATGTCACTTTACATATATACTTTCATATTCATCATTCATTGGCTGTTGATTTTGATTGGTTGCTTGTTTATACTTAAGAATTAGAAAACATTTCAAAGTTATTATACACAGTCAACATGACAAGCCCTCCAAAAACACAGAATACAAAATTCTCTTCTCCATGCTCATCACCAAGGGCGCTGGTTGCACCAAACGCTCCAACGAAGGGGAAGGTGGAGAAATTATACCGACTCGACAACATTAGAAAGTTGTCATTAGCAGCAGATGACGAAGAGGAGAGTGTATGTGAGAAGGAGTGTCCCGACCTAACAGGCATACGATGGAAGTATCTGCAGTACGATACTGATGATGTGATGGAGATCACCAGCACCAAATTCCTCCACCAATTATGGGAATGGTACACCCCTAACTCCCAGCCACGAACTATGGCGGAGTGGGAGTACATCTACAAAGTGAGGCTCGCGGTAGAAGAACGATTGAAGCCAGTGAACTGTTTTGTGATCTATGTGAAGTCAGACTCTGGGACGATATTGACGATGAAGACCTTTTGAAATACATGCCATAATAAATTTTTGTTTCGTATTATCTTTGCTTTCATACTGACTTACTTGAATGGGGCTTCAGTGGATGATTTAAGCATGTATACTTTTTCATTTGGAAATAGTAGCACACTTAGTTTAACTTGCAATTCTTATAACATTTCAGATGGATGATAATGGTAGATGAAATAGTGTTAAATAAAATTAAGATAGCTTACACTTCTGATACAGGGATAGCAATCGACTGCGATCCATGTGTAAAGAGCTTGTTAGACTACGGAAGAGAGAAGTGTGTTATGTTGCGTGTGGCGCGTGAGTGTCCTCCCATTTCATTCCATTCATCAATTCATCTCATTGATAGAGGTAGGTAGAACTCATGGTTCTCATAACGTATGCAATGGATAGTTTATAAGGCAACCTTCGACAGTTGGCTAAATGTCGCCCTGGCGCGAATGCATACTACGTTGAGACAGAGGCAATCACTTGCAAACATGACGCAGAGAGGTTTAGCAAGATTGACTATTGCCGAATGTCCCTTGCGGTATACATAGCTACGGGTTTCACCGCCGCCCTTTACAGGAACGCCCGTCGAAAGGAAGTATTACACCGAACTTCATTTGCAACGTTCAAGTTGATTGATAGCAGATTCAACTTAATGATAGTATTC
This sequence comes from Prostheceraeus crozeri, assembly GCA_907163375.1. Classification (NCBI taxonomy): domain Eukaryota; kingdom Metazoa; phylum Platyhelminthes; order Polycladida; family Euryleptidae; genus Prostheceraeus; species Prostheceraeus crozeri. Next base: position 167,074 of record CAJQUW010005375.1, on the reverse strand, counting down.
GCCAGTCCGAAGACTGCCCAGGGCAAACCTATCATGTCTTGCCCCATGGTGGCCCTTAAGAGAGCCGGTGGTTCGTTCTCGGGAGTCGTCATCAGCAATCTTACTCCATACCGATTCTGCTGAGAGAGAGTCGAAACCGTTCAACCTCAGCAGTGTCGACTTCCATGCTAGTTGGTATGTGAGTGGAGGGTGGAATGTAGCGCCATTCCATTGGATTGACAACACTTGCTGTCATCGGATTGCCAATCTGAGCAAGATTGTTGTGGACTCTGTCTTGCTCCTCTAGCCTAACAAATTCCTCAAATAAATTTCGCGGCCTTAACTGCGGTCCGCGAGGAGAGTTGACTGCAGCGTTTGGTGTCTCCATGATTGAAATGAAATGAAATGAGAGGTAGTGGTTTATATACCCCTCTAATGTGACGCAACGTTCAAGTTGACTGATAGCAGATTCAACTTAATGATAGTATTCGCCAGTCTGAAGACTGCCCAGGGCAAACCGCGTGGAGGTTCTATCATGTCTTGCCCCATGGTGGCCCTTATGAGAGCCGTTGGTTCGTTCTCGTCGTATCTGAAAATAGAAGGAAAAATAGATGAAATTATATTCAAGTGATAGAGATGATATTAACTTGCCATAAATCAATTCAACCGGTTCGTTGAACCTTTGATGGTGGTGGGTGAGGCAGGTACTTTGCCGGCAACTTTCGCTTGCGGTGGCGTAATTCCTTAATTTCTCCATCATGTGTTATGGAGATATGAAGACAACGTATGTCTGGCATTGCCCCTTCGTAGCACTCAAAGGAACAATCTAACTCCTCTTTCTGAATCAGAATATCATCAACAATTCTGCTAGACGTAATGGGACGGTGAAGTGTTGTTCGCTTCTCCTTCATAGTGACGTTTCTAGCCTCAACCAGACTCAATTTTGTCTGCTCAAGTTGAAGTTGGAGCGTCTCTTCCTTGGTCCTCAAACTTTTAATGAGTTTCACCTGCTCATCTACCCGCTTCTCGCTGGTGATTGCCCTCTGTTGGTAGGGCTCTAGGTTTTTTACCTGTTTCTTCAAACTACGTATTTCCGACACTTGGGCTTTGAGGCTGAAATTTTCATCCCTGAGCGCAGCGCACTCATTCTTATATCGGGTGAGTTCGTCTTTTATCTTCCTTATAGCAAATTCCAGACTGACTTTTGCGATCTCACTGTCTTTACACCACTGCTCAGTCTGTTTTTTAATCCCCTTTGTTGTTTTGGGGGAGGAGTGAAGTATTGGCTTCTTGATAGCTTTGTTTGTGACGACTACTTCCTCAGATTCACTATCATCGTTTTCATCATTGCCTGCTGCACTGTGATCGGACCCTATGATTGACTGTGTCGCTTTATCTAGATCCGTTTCTACATCGTCGAGTATTGGCTTCTCGACAGCTTTGTTTGTGGCGACTCCTTCCTCAGATTCAGTATCAACGCTTTTATCATTGCATGCTGCACTGTGATCGGACCCTATGATTGACTGTATCACTTTATCTAGATCCGTTTCTACATCGTCGGATGTTTCGTTGAAGTATCTGACTATCATTTTGCCAACGTCCGATGTCGTGTAATTGGCAACCTTTGTGGTTGGACATGCTAAGTGAGTAGCGTAAAATTCCTCATTCTGCTTGCCTTTGGTAAATTTTAAGCAATGAATACAGCCAGATATTACAGCTAATTCTTTATGCTCATTGGGAGCATCCTTATACTTATTCAAATGGCGCTTGAACTCAGCACCCCTCTTTATTTCACCACATAGACACTTCTTGATCAAAAATTTTGAGTTGCCTCCCATTATCTGTAGAAGGAAAGATAAAATGGAATTACTGACAGGCGACATTGGCAGTCATTCTTATAATAATACAGCTAAATTGTGAGATTGGTGGAAAGTGTCGAACCTTTGAATCCGTTACAGGCATTACTCAGAGGGGATCTTATCCCAACTCCAAGGCATCGGCCCACAAATCCAACCTCCCGCGGACAGAGCGTGCGTCATATCACTGTGTTGGTATCCGGACCCTGATTTTGACATGAAAACCAGTGGATTGTTTACAAAGGTTGCAAATTCTAAGCCGAAGCTCGCCTCCCACAACTTTATAAATGTCTTAGTTGAATACAGCAGGGTCGAAAACCCCAGAAAACCTCCAAAACTAGTGAATTTAAATTTTTCAACTTTTTAGCACTACTTATGAAATTTTATAAGTAGTCTATCACTTAGGGCAGGTCAATAGCGACCGAACCTTTTTTGAATCAAGTCAAACGGACTTGTAGAAGCAAAGTTACAAGCCTTTAAAGTTTTGGAGTCTTTTATGGCCTGGAGACGAAGGCCATCTCCTGGCGAACCTCTAAGTCTGACGCCTTAGCTGATATCAGCAATGAAATTTTCTAAGTCGGTTTCTTACAGAAACCCGGAATTTGGAATGTCCGAAGCTATCATCGGAGCTCAGAGAGACGACCTACCTTTGGCAATCTCTTGTCTTAATGACAAGTCTCTGTTGGTTCCCAGCTTATATAGTTTGTGGCGATCAGCTGATGACGTAATATCCATCATCCAAACACTTAAAACGCTTCTATCGCCGATTCTAGAGGTCCGATTGAGCTGGAAATACACCATTCCCATGTAGAATTTGACGCTGAATCCGAATCTGGCCTCCGTTTTCCCATCCGATGCTTCGTTTTGGCGCTAGAGACCAAAACGTCCCAAATTCTAACTCTGTCGTTTTTTCGAAAAATGTTGAAAATTTTTTCTCTCCGATTGACTTGAAACTCACCATACAGATGCAGAATTTCACGCTGATTCCAAATCTGAAATCCGTTTTCCAATCCGATGCTTCGTTTTGAAGCTACAGCCCAAAACGTCCAAAATTCTAACTCTGTCGTTTTTTCACCAATCTCCCAAAATCTTAAATGGCGTCTCACATCTAAACGAAGACAGATATGAACAAGCCGATTCTTTCAGTGAATGTGTCTCACTCTTAGCTTTCAAACGAGCTATTGCACGACAAAATCCGTCCACTAGAAGCCAAGATCGAAGCTAGCTCTCCCGAGGGGGGGGACGTCAGCGAAACTTTTTCTCTCCGATTGCGTTCAAATTCACCATACCGATGCAGAATTTCACGCTGAATCCGAATCTGGCCTCCGTTTTCACATCCGAGCACTGCTTCCACTCGAAACAGCCCATTTTCAACCCAACATTCAGCAGATTGCACGAAAAACATCACACACTATAGCCTCAAGACAAATCCTGGCGGTCGCCCAAGTCCACCACGACACTCTATCGTTTCAGAGGGGGGGGATGTCAGCGAACCTTTCGGATCCACTTGGCCGGCACACCACGACACTCTGTCGTTCCAGAGGGGGGGGGAGTCAGACTCGAAGCACCACGGCGGCTGGCCACGACACTCTGTCGTTCCAGAGGGGGGCGCGCCGGTCGAGTGTTCGCCGTTTTCTTACTACTGAGCTGTCTTAGAGGATGCTCAGAGTGTTTTGACACTTTATTGAACAGTCTGTTGAATATATTGTCACCTGCATCAAATAACTTGACCTGTCAATGATCTTCACTAATTATTCGCATGGCCCTCCTTTCAACATTATTGAGTCTTTTGCACAAATGCACTGGGATGTTGCAAAAAGCAGAGAAAGGATGCAATAAAATTGGACGAATAAAACTAGTGTATACAGTAACAAGCACATGGTAAGGACAGTTGATGCGTTTGAGATTAATAAGCAAATACAATCTTTTCGGTGCTCGTTGGATGAGGTAGGCTAATTGATATAGATGTAGCATCTCATATCACGGGATAGATGACAACTAAGAAGCAACAGAGAATCACTTCCTTGTAAGACATTATTATCAATAAAAACAGGAGACATAGTTAAATTGTTACGGGTGATTACATCCATTACAAAGCACTTAGAGAAATTCAACTCGAGACCGCTGTTTCTCGACAAATCACTGCATTATCGATGTCATCCTGCAACTTGTCTTCACTTTGATTTCGTATACAATGTAGAACAGTCAGATCGTCTGCATATTTTACAAAAGTAGAGTTCGAACACACAGATGGCAAAGACTCCATCACAAGACAAAACAGCACAGGCCCGATGACGCTCCCCTGGGCCACACCACCTGTAAATGCTTCGCCACCAAAGTCGCCACGAACTCACCACGAAAGAATGGCAACAAAAGTGAACACCATAAAGTACGAGTGGCCAACCGAAGCCACGAACTAATGCAGCTGTTAAACATAATCATGCCACTCTCGATTGTTGGCCATTGTGGGCGGATCTTTGACGAGTGGGGGCGTGATGTTCATGCAATTCCTATCGGCTAGCTTCGTAGGAATTTGCATAGCGACGTACACTTTCGCTTGTGATGCTACACTACTAATTTTACTACATAAGTAGACTACAAATACCGAATATTTTGCCATTGGAAAAGATTCACTGGATAAATTTACCAATAATTATTAACTTTTTTCTCACATGATCAATTAATTTTTGTCTATTCCGAGCTATGTAATTATCAATGATGTTATTATTATTGATACTTGAAAGACGAGGACTAAACTGAACGTTTCCAGAAATACTATCAGGAGATGCATAGAAAGCAAATTTATTCGTACATGAAAGTTTATCTTCATTGTAAAGGCTTCATATAATATACAAATATTCCAGATGTTTATATAATCACAAAATTATAGTCAGTCCTTAACAGGACTGATGAGCGATCCCACAGGCAAACCAGGCAAAATCAAATTCTTTTTCTATCAAAACACACAAATTGAAAGTTATCATAAAACAATGGGCGAACGAACATTACATGTTGTCAAACACACATTTCGACACCAGTGAGTCACATTTTAGATTCGTCAGCAGGAAATCCAACCAGCTTTACATTTCGGGTCCTTTAATTTCTTGTATCTCCTGGTTGGCAGACCCCCGCTGTGGAACAGCGGACCCTGTGACACCTATTACACACAACAATCGAAAACTCTTTACATGAAAAATTTCTTAACTTTTGTAACAATTTCATATGCTTACACAGGATCTGTGTGGCACCACGACGAAAATCTTTAACAAAATAATCTGTGTTAACAATCTGTGTAAAGAAATTACAATCTTTTGTGCCCACTCAACAACATTGAAAATGCGAGCAAATACGCAAAATTCTATTTATTTGGCTCGCGAATGCATGAATACTCATCTTTCGGGGGATGAGGCTATCTAGAAAAGTTAACAACGCCAGAGGGAAAGGAGAACATTCCACTTTATGATATACTGATGTGTGTAAACAATCTAAAACAATATTGATTTTAACATCTAGATGTTCAATGGACTTATCATTATCACCTCTTCTTTCGACCTTGAGGTCAGTCACTAGATATATTTTGGGAAGCGAATTTAGAAATACACAAAAAGCATGAATTGCTTGAAAAAACTGAAAAAACGTTCAAAATACAACAGCATGTTATTGATTTGAAAGTCAAAAATCTTCAAAACTGAATGTCACGAGTTGACATTGAGAAAATGTAAATTGCAATCTCACTTACAACGAATTTGGACGGATGAGATCAATAACTTAGTACACACCAATTTCTTCTCCAGTGCTTTTGACATTGTAAGCAAAAGTGATATAGTCTCACTAGGTGACATGCCACGCTCAATCACGCGTAATTCACGCGTAAACCACGCGTAAACCACGCGTAATTACACATGACCCCAAACATCCATGGCTATGCGGGATATTGCTGCAATATCTCTTATATAGGCTAGTATAGTTGGCAGCCCTGTTATATAGACTTTGCGTCTCATGTGTCTGCATGTATCAGTGTTTGAATTCTCGAAAGCGGATAAGGATAAGCTTAGCTCGAGCTAGCGATAACCGCTATCTCAAGCTAACTGTTAGCCTTATCCCCTTATCTCAATTCTCGACACTGTCTTACGCTTAGCTGGAGATGTGAACACGTGTGGCTTATAAGTAAGTCAAGGTTGCTTGATGCTACGTAGTCACTATAACGACTGCATCAAGAAGGAAATATTCCGTGTTCCGATCTGTGTTGTGTACATTTATTTGTGAAACATTCAAAGAATGATAGAACTTTCGGTTTACATATTGTTGCTCAGCACTTCGTATTCGAACATGAGTTCCGTCAACCACGCGTATCACATTCGGAAAACCAGCTTTTGAATGAAACAATGTCTTGACGTCTATCAAGTCATTCCGCGAAGGCCATTTCACGTACTCATCGAAGAGGTTGCTCAGACAGGCTCCTACGTTGGTCACCGACCGAAAAGCAGATGACTGACTTACTCGCATGCCAAATCCTGCATCGAGTTGAAATTCGCCAGTTGCATAGTAGCGGAGAGCAATCGCAAGTTGAATCTCACTGTCTAAGGCTTGACTACGCCGGGTCGGTCTTCGTAAGTCATCGTCAATTAATGCACAAATTTGCTTGAACGTCGTTTTGTTGAATCGAAATAATTTATAAAATAGAGTGTCACATAAATCATATATTTTGAGTCTTTCAGTAGTTACTATAGAATCCGCTTGATTAGAATTCAAGTCCAAATAAGCTGCCATAATGAATGACACTGTAGCAGCGTGCTTATCCTGATCAAGATAGGATATGCATTTCCCTTATCGCGAACTTCAGTCTCCTTAGCTAGAGAAAACCTATCGCCTTTCGAGAATTGGGTTATCCCCAGCTAAGCTCCGGATAACCTGTGGATAACGTTATCCTTAGCTCGAACTAAGCCTTATCTGCTTTCGAAAATTCAAGCACAGAGGCTAAACAATGTGATAGGACTGTAGTGATCATGGGTATCAACATTGTAACTGTGTAAACGCATTTTTGATGTCGTTAAATTCACTCTCCTTTCAAGTTTCTGTAGTGAGTAGTAAGAAAACGGCGAACACCAGATAGCGCAAGATGGCGCCATCGCTGACGTCCCTCCCCCCCCTCTGGAACGGCAGAGTGTCGTGGTCGGCCGCCGTGGTGCTTCGGGTCTGAGTCCCCCCCCCTCTGGAACGACAGAGGTTGTAGTCTGTCGTGGTGTGCCGACCAGGTGGGTTCACAAACTGTTCGCTGACGTCCCCCCCCTCTGGAACGATAGAGTGTCGTGGTGGACTTGGGCGACCGCCAGGATTAGTCTTGAGGCTATAGTGTGTGATGTTTTTCGTGCAATCTGCTGAATGTTGGGTTGTAAAATGGGTTGTTTCGAGTGGAAGGAGTGGTCGGATGAGAAAACGGAGGTCGGATTCGTATTCAGCGTGAAATTCTGCATCGGTATGGTGAGTTTCAAGGCAATCGGTGAGAAAAAATTTTCAACATTTTTCGAAAAACGACAGAGTTAGAATTTGGGACGTTTTGGTGTGTAGCGTCAAAACGAAGCATCGGATGAGAAAACGGAGGTCAGATTCGGATTCAGCGTGAAATTCTGCATCGCTATGGTGAGTTTCAAGTCAATCGGAGAGAAAAAATTTTCGGCTGCCGTCCCCCCCCCCTCTGGACAGCTTGCTTCGATTTTGGCTTCCAGTGGACGGATTTTGTCGTGCGATAGCTCGTTTGAAAGCTAAGAGTGAGACAAATTCAGTGAAAGAATCGGCTTGTTCCTATCTGTCTTCGTTTAGATGTGAGACGCTATTTAAGATTTTGGGACATTGGCGAAAAACGACAGAGTTAGAATTTGGGACGTTTTGGGCTGCAGCACCAAAACGAAGGCTCGGATCGGTAAACGGAGGCCAGATTTGGAATCAGCTTGATGTTATTGTCCAATGAGGATCATCATCCAATGAGAATCAAGCATTTCTTTATAAATAGCGAGCCTTCCACAGTGAGAATCATTCCATCGTTGAATCACACGAGTGACGGACGCACATTTTCTCTCTCTCTAGTTCCCTGTTCTATTATCCATCTAAAATGGTAAGTCGCTACTTCCCTCCCTCTCCTCCCTTGAACGTAAACTTAATACAATCTTTTTTCATTTTCAGGCATCTACTCCATCTGCTGCACTAGTAGGACAAAATGGCGGTCAAACGTTACAAGGTTCGCTACGGTCAGATCATCTACAACTGAGGCCAGTGGAAGAAACATCCAAGGTACATAATCCTACACCGCTACAGCGTAAATTTAAACAAGCCTTGCGTTATGATGATCATAGCGTAGTACTCCAAACGGGAATGCTCCCTTCCACGGATGTCAAGATAATGCGCAATCAGTATGGGGACTACATACTGATCCCCGTGAGTCCGTATATTCGCCGCCAACTTGATATTATTGAGGAGTACGTGATATTAAATATGGACATTCCTACTCCTCTTACTCAAGAGTGGAAGGCGAGAGATGACAAGGATACTCCCTATAGAAAGATTTGGGATGGTAATCACATTTGCCTACCGGTATCACATTGGTGCAGTTATTATAAAAAGGAGGGAGATCATTCAATACCCATCAGATGTGATGAGCTCTGAGAAGGTACTTGGGATATCCTTTTCAAAATGAATGGGCTATATTATGGTCGACACAAGGATAATAAAATAGCCTCTCTCTCCATGCATATGGAATCCATCCTATATATTCCAAAACCACCCAACGTGGACGACATAATTGATCAAATCCTTAACAGCAGTGGTACGAAGCGCAAGTCGGAGAAGAATGCTACATCAAAACGCAAATCAAAGAAGGAGAATTACTAGTCCTTTCCTAACTCTACCCTATGACAATTCGCTTATGTGCTTTGAGTGTCGTAGACGTGGTCTTATTAGATACATTTTACTTCTTCGTTGCCATCATATCATTTGTGTATTTTGTCGTGAAAAGCATCGATGTAATTCTTCATTTTGTAATATGTTATAGAACGTTTCCTTAGATGTGTAAATTTCCGTTTTAGGCTTCTATCATCATTTTTATGGATTGTGAGGGTGAACCTGTACAGGAGCTCAGTGCTATTGCTATGAACAATTGGACATATCAGATTGTTAGTGTCTATCATCAACATGCCAACTGCAATCCCAATGTTGATCAATGGGCGAGAAAACACATTCATGGACTTAATCTGAAATATTTGCAAGACTATGGCTTTTCTTGTGAAAGTGCTCTTCTTATTGACTTTAAACGATGGTTAGCTGCTTTCAATGTTATACGCATCTTTTGTAATAATCCTGGTAAGGAGAGGAAAGTATTTCCCAATCTAATCATTGATGATATTTTGCTCCCGCCTTGGGATAGTAGAGTGAATCAACATTATCATGAAGTCACGAAACGTTTTAAGGATTTGTGTGTTCCTATTTTGTCTGTTCGTTGTAGTAGCTACGTTCATAACCAATGCTTCTTTCCTCCTTACCTCAACACTGCCAAAGTCCTGTATGGTTATCATTGCTCGCTGTATGATAGTTATCAGCTGTATCTATTTTATCTCTTTCAAACCATTGATTTATAATGCATGCTTGTTACCGTTATTCAATAAATGTTACTATGAGAAGAGTTGTTGTTTTCATGCAATGGATGGGTTAGATAAAGGGCGATCATGTCTTTCTCAAACGACTGCGGAACATTACGTTTTCATAGGCAAAGTTTAAAAGGAGCTGTTCAAGATTATGTGATAAAATTTCATAAAGATGAGACCGACATCGAAGCAGTGGTCGATGATGCTAGCACTCTATTTCTAGAGATAATGAATACATTCTCTGATAGCATTATCATGGCGCGATTAGTTGCGAAAATTAAGTTTAGTCATTTTGGAAAGGAAGAGGTGGAAAGTCGCTCTTTCCATTTTGCTTCTTACACAATGGAAGTGGTAGATCACCCCCAAGAATTTTTTAAAAGACATATGATAAAAATTGCTGAACGTCTTAACGCATTTAACCATCATGGTAGCAGTCTAGTGATTGAAGCGATTTCAGATATTCACATTCAACTTTCCATAAAGAAAAATTGAAAATGCAGTGGTACTTGATTGTAGCACAACTGGTTTTCGAGCTATGTCTGCTCACTCTCGAAGTATATTCCTTCTGTACATGCGTCTATTATTTAGAAAAGGCTAGCAAATTCATATCTTCAAAAAGACTTGCTATAGACATCAGTAACGGTGAAACTATGTGTTGCGATGTATGTAAGCGAAAGGATGGAAATGAAAAGCGCATCTTCAAGAGATGTAAGCATGCTTTTTGTCAACGCTGTTTCATACGTAATTGCATTCAACTTTGCCAATGTAACCACTGTGATATTGCTCATTTCGAGTGTCACTTATGTCGCAATAGTTAGTACCTATGCAAATGTGGTAAAGATAAGTTTTAGCAAAGACTAACACGGAAAATGGCGAAACGTAAAATGACGAAACGTAAAAGTCAAAAGTTTTCTTCAGCCATTCAAGCTCTCCGACGAATGAAAGCAAATCAGCGATACAATGCTATACGACATGCTAACGATAAATTCATTTGTGAAATTATTTCTCATGTGAGGAAGTTGAGGACGAAGAAATTAGCGCCAAAACAACGAAAGTTACTTAAGCGATATGCTACGAAATTGCGTTTCATCTCCAATCCTAAAGTCACCCTTCAAAGAAAGAGGAAAACTCTAACACAAAAGGGCGGTTTCCTTTCAGCAATACTTCCAATGATAGCTCCTGCCGTGGGCAACCTATTGGGTAATATCTTTGGCTCTAAGCGTTAATTATGCAAATGTTGAATCTCAAAGTAATAAAATGGATTTCAGACTTCAATGTGATAAAGTTCTGACTGTATCAGGTCCATCTCATGCAGGTAAAACTGTTTTCACGCTGAATTTATTGGATAAAAGAAGGGAGTTGTTTAAGGAACCTATCAATCGAGTGATTTGGTGTTATGGTATTTATCAACCGTCGCTGTTTCAGGAATTGCAAAGTCGCAACTTTATTCGACATGAAGGAATTATTCCAGTGGATAAACTTCAGTCTAATGATGTTGTTGTATTGGATGATTTATTAAAAGAAAGTAAGAATTCAAAAGATGTTACAGATATGTTCACTCGCGCAGCACACCATAAAAGGTGTTTTATCATCTATATTACACAAAATTTGTTTCCTGATGGAAAAGAAGCTCGTACACGAAACCTGAATACACACTATTATGCTATTTTCAAGAATCCGCGAGATAAAAGTCAATTTGAAATTTTAGCGCGACAAGTTGCACCCAGAGGATCAAAAGCCTTAATTGAAATTTTTCAAGCAGCTACTGAAAAACCATACGGTTACTTATTCATTGACTTTACGCAAGAGTGTCCGGAAGAATTTAGATTTCGAAGTGATATTTTGAAAACTCCCATGATTATCTACAAACTATGAGTTCTTATTCTCGCATGATTGTTATTCCTCAGGATGAATATGTACAATTGACTGCCATGCAGCAAGTAAAGCAACCTCTTGCAAATCAAATGTATAGGAAAGAAATAGATTATCAGCAAAATGTTCACATCAAAGATCCACATCGTGCTGTATTATTACAATCGGAAACTGTTGAGCAATTGAAAAACTTGAAGAATAAGATGCGTGACTCTGTATCGACTGCTACACCTTTAGCATCTCGCGCACATGCCATATCTCTTTTCAACAGTATTGAGCCCCATCTCAATGTAAATGATAGAGGAGAAATCATTACAGATGAAAATAAAGTGATTGATGCTTCACGTTATGAAGACTTGATTCAGTATGCGACACGTAGAAAGCGCCGTCAGGGCTATGTTCCACCTGGTTGGTCATACTTTCTTAAACTATTGAAAAAGCATAATGTACCAAAATTTGCTTTGAATAATGAGACATTGAAAGAACTTGATTCAACAGTGGCTACTGCTCCAATGCTTCAGACGATGAAAATGCCAACAAATTGGTTTAAGTCGTCACCTGCTACATCCCCTTCCACACTCACTAAGCAAACAAGAGGAAGAACTCGACGTAGATCTACATCGCCACTAAAACTAGTAAAAGGAAAACGTAAAACAGCTCCTCCCAGGAAATACATGTTCTCAGACTATTAATATGAAGCAGATGTGTTGCTTGCCATGTAATGAGCCGCCAGAGGTGAATGTCGTTGTCACTTGCACTTGCTGCGCCAGCTCTCACAATGAAACCCCTAAGCAATGTGAACACGATCGCAAAACCGCTAAAGCTAAATGCTGCAGTTGTTGTAAATGTAGAAAGGCAAGAAAGCAAAAAGATGAGGAGGAAAAAGAGTCAGTCGTCATCGACTGAGCGTTTGAAGTCAATCTATTATGATGTAAAACATCCGGCAGGATTTGCATCTATCAAGAAATTATCAAAAGCGAGTGGTCTTCCACAATCACAAGTGAAACGATGGTTAAAGGGTCAGGCTACCTATACACTCCACAAACAAGCGAAAAAGAAGTACCGCACCCGCCATTATATTGTTCATGACATCGATGAACAGTGGCAAGTAGATTTGTGCGATGTCGCCTCCATTTCAAAACATAACTCGGGTAATAATTTTATTTTAACCGTCATTGATATTTTCTCGCGTTATGCGTGGGCTCAACCTTTAAAAACTAAAGAAGGGAAAGGAGTAGCAAAAGCATTCCAAACAATTTTTCGAGAAGGTCGGATTCCAAAAAGAATTCAGAGTGATCAAGGAAAAGAGTTTGAAAATCAGCATGTGGGAAGATTATTTGAGAGGCATGACATTGAGTTGTTTAGTGTAAAGAGTGCTTTTAAAGCTGCACTCGTTGAACGTTTTAATCGCACATTAAAAAATCGCTTGTGGCGACATTTTACTGCCAACTTGACACAAAATTGGACAAAGGTTCTACAAGATACACTCCATGCCTACAATCACTCTATCCATCGTTCTATTGGACTCAGACCAGTAGATGTAAATGCTGACAATGTAGATAAGGTGCGCGAATCATTCCAACGTAAACGCACTCATGTGAAAAGTGATGTGAAAATTGGCGATAAAGTTCGTATCTCAAAAGTGAAAAGGGTTTTTGCTAAAGGGTACCTTCCGAATTGGACAGAGGAGGTATTTACAGTATCAAGGATTAATCAAAAAGACTCTCCGACCACCTACAAGTTGAAAGATTACGATAATGAAGAAATTGAGGGTAGCTTTTACCGCGATGAGATTGAGGTAGTCACTGAAAGTGAAACATATTTGGTAGAGAAAATCATTCGATGTAAAAAACGGCAAGGTGAAGAATGGTGTCTTGTTAAATGGACTGGTTATCCTTCAAGTATGAACTCTTGGATGCGTCGTGCCGACATCTTTCATCTAAGTGATCGACAGTGATTCATGCAAAGTTGTAACTAACAATGTTTAGGGTTTGAGCTATGAATCCAACTGCCTCATTTTATTCACGACCCTCCTATGTAAGTGGTGGAGGACAAATTTACATCGGCGCTCGCCGCCAACGTGGAGGTAGCATACTTGGTGCACTGAAATCTGTTGTAGCACCTCTCATATCCAATGTCGGTAGATCTTTAAAACGAAATGTTTTAAGTAATGCCGTTGGCTTTGCTGGTGATGTTGCTAGTGATCTTTCCAGAGGTAGAAGTTTTAAGAGCAGTTTGTTGAATCGTGGGAAGGAACGCGGTTTAAAAACATTGAAGCAGACCTTTGCTGGTGTTACTCAAGGAAAGAAATCACCTAAACGAATGAATAAAGGAAGGAGGAAACATCGCGGAGCTGGTAAGGTGCGATCTTCAGTCAAAAGGCATTCACGCAAACGTCGTAGAGGCTCTAATCATTCATCAGGCGCTAAACGACGACGCTGCTATAACTTCTAATCATGGAGTGTAAAACTTCCGGTTTTTGTTTGTTTGATCAACAAGCCATACAGACAGATATTCTTAGTTCAAGTATTGTAGATTATCATCCTCGAACAGCTGAGATTGCTGGTCCCATTGAATTTGTTATTCCTGGTGGTAGTGATGACTACATAGATTTGAGTTATGCGATGCTTGATTTGAGGTTTAGAATTCAGCAAGCAGATGGAACTGCTATTGACGATGCACATAAAGTTGGACTGAACAATTTACCATTGACTACATTACTTCGCGATGTTTCTCTAACGATTGGAGAGCAGCAGGTGGAAGGTGGTCAAAGCGATTATCCCTATAAATCATATTTCAATCATGTATCACAGTTTCATCCAGCAGCACAAAAAAGTCATATGGAAGCCATGGGATGGTATAGAGATGAAGCAGGAAAATTTGATGTTGAAACAAACAGTGGCTTTGTAAAGCGATCTGCTATGATTAAAGATAGTAAAGTATGTCAGCTATATGGTCCGCTGAATTTAGACTTCTTTAGACAGTCAAAGTTTTTACTGTGTAATACCAGCATGCGACTCAAGCTGACATTGAATAAGCCTGAATTTGCGCTGAATGCATTTGCTAAAGTTGACAATTTTAGAATTCATGTGGAAGATATTGCACTTTACATTCGTCGAGTAGTACCGAATCCAAGTGTCATTAGAGGGCATGCTGAAGGCCTTAACCGCCAAAATGCCATTTACCCCGTTCAGCATACAAAGCTTCTCACCTTTACAATTACGAAAGATCAAAAGAGTTTCATGAAAGATGGCCTCGTTCCATCGGAAGCACCGAAGCTCCTCATGGTGGCAATGGTTGAAAATGATGCATTTAATGGTAATATAAAGAAGAATCCTTTCAATTTTAAACACAATCAGTTAAGTGAAATTGCTTTACGTGTAAATGGTGTGAGTCATCCTGGTCCACCCTACAAACCAGATTTTGCTTCGGATCAATTTATGCGCAGTTATGTTGATTTTATGGATGTCTTTGGCTTTTACAATACGGATGACACCAACGGACTTACTATGAAAGAGTTTAAGAGTGGATATACTATTTATGCATTTGATTTGACTGCTGACAGCGATATTAGTGCACCCTATCGTCAAGCGAACGTGCCTCATAATATTCGTTTGGATTTGACGTTCAAAAGAACACTACCTGAGACGATCAATGTATTAATTTATGCAGTCTTCGATTCAAATATTGAAATTACAAAGTATCGTGACGTGATTCTTCAGTATAATCGTTAATGAGTTGGTTGACTGCTGACGATATTAAGACTAAAGTGCAGCGTAATGCAGACGAAGCGACGTTGAAAGCTTTCGATAATGTCTATTCACTCGATACCTTACCACCTGCAGTAAATCACTATCCCATCTTTATTGTGCTAAACACTCATTCACAGAATTTAGGCGGTGAGCATTGGAAAGCGATCTTTATTGGAGAAGACCGACGTGGTGAACTATTTGACTCTCTTGCTCAACCTCCAAATATACCAACACACCAGTGGTTGAGAAAACATACGCGTCAATATCAGCGAAATGAACGCATACTACAACATCCACTTTCATCAACGTGTGGTGCTTTTGTACTGTACTTCATCTTAAAACGTTTACATGTATCTCGATTTGCATCTGTTATTCAAAACTTTTCATGTAATCCATCCTCTAATGAAAAAATGATTTGTAAGTTCTATCATGATTTGAAATAAAAACATCATGTTGGAAAAATTGTTTTTTATTTTACAATCCGCTGGGTACGTACATACTCAATGAGATAGTCTAGGATCATATTTGCTTGTACATGAGATTTTAGTCCAGTAATGATCACTTTACTATTATGAAAGATTGCCACATGCACAGGTAACCAACAACTAATGAGAGCTGCAGGAAAAAGTTCGGGTTCATAACACAAACTGTAACTGCTGGTACGAATCTTCAAAAATGATAGACTGTCACTCAATTGAGTAGAGATCACCATATTGTCCACAGTCAGATTCGACATCACGCACCTCTCCCTCTTCCATATCCGACGTAGTAGTCTTTGTAGCTCTAAGCGCATTGACTGCGCCGATGAATGAGAAAGGGCGCCGAGAATCTGTACAGTCCCATTTGGGAAGAGTTGAAGATTCCGTGAATTGTTCATCTTCACCACTAACATTTGAGGACGGCCCGGGTAATACTTGCTGTTTGGAAGCTGTTGGTGTAATGTTGTGAGATCGATTTTGGTGTAGAGTCTGAAGCGACGGAGAATGTTGACGATGGTGTAGCGATGGCGCTTCATGATGAAAGAATGAGTAAATTGAGCGATGTACCTTCCTTTTATACTTTTCCCAACTACCTTGATGAAATGTGAAGTTAGTATGAAGTTGGGAATGATAGAGTTGAATTCGCCGATTGTTGACGCGCAGCCAAATGCGATTTCCAATACGTGAATGTCTTTTCATATAGAAGTATTTCAAGTCCTTCATGATATGATGTAGAGATTGAAAATGACGATAAGATAAAGCAAACTCTTTTCTCACATTTCCAGTTGAATCTTTGAAATAGACGTTTCGATCATGATCCGTTTCAATACGTTGTAGGGAATCTAATTTCCAACTCATGATGTGTGGTAGTCATGTTTGATTAAGATTTGCATAGTAGGGCGATGAACTCACGACGAATAAATGTCATGATGGAGCGATGTATATATCTTCTATACTTCTCCCAATTGTATTTGCGAAATGAGAAACAGTTTGCGGAATGAGAATGGTAGATTTGAATTTCATTTCTGTAATGTTGAAGCCAAACTTGATCACCCAAGGAGATGAATCTTAATGTTTCAAAATATTCCAAATCCCTCATGATATCATTGAGGTTGACAAATTGTCGCCATGTTAATGTAATTCCTCTTGATGTATGACCATGAGAATTTTTGAAATGTACGTTTCCATAACGATAAACTCTGATATATTGTAGAGAGTCCAAAATCCAAGTCTTCATGATGTTATGCAAAGTCGCAGATCAGCAATATAAAAATGTCGTTTTATCATATTTTGCTTAGCAATGCGGCTACAAAGAGATTTACTAGTAATCGAGCTGCACTCTTTTCTACTCCCATTGATCATGCACAACAGCTAAATGGAAATTGGGAAGTGGGTGTCACTCAACTTGTTTATAGCAACTGTGTCTATACTTTTGATCATGAGGTGATGACTATTAATATGAGGCGTACAGCTGCTTATCAATGTGAAAAGGGGTGCCGAGTATACATTCCACAGTGGCCAAAGAAAGATCTCTTATCATGTAAAAAGTTTATATATGATTTCTTGAATAAAGCGAGTAAACATATTGTCCAATTTACTCCGCACAATGATGATTATAATTATGTACATCATGTAGTTGAGAAAGCTTGGATTGTTGGTTTAAGTCCAAGTTTAAGAAATGATTTAGGTTACCTCGCTAGCGCCTTAACAAGCTATGATAATTTTAACGTTAATTACCACATAAGTGGTCATAAACAGTTAATATATCGAGAGGAAGCTTATTATGTAGATCTTATTCCAAGAAATGAGAAGACGTTGGTGAAGAATATTGTGATTAAGCCAAGAGAGACAAACATGACTCCTGAAACATTATTAAAGAAATTTAATTATCTCCTTCGAGTTGATGGCAAAGAAGTGGCAACATTGACTTATATTAAATCATCTAATCATATTGCAATAAGCAAATTAAATGATGATGATCTAGTATTAGTTTGTTCAAAAGATTTTCATCAGTTCTTACGACATCGTTCTGCAGCTGTTCATGGAAAATCTTTTGAACAAACTAATACTAGATCATCATCATTTAATTTGCTTATTGCAATATGATTAGATGATTTAATATAAGTCAATGTTGCCACTTGTTTGCCATCAACTCGAAGGAGATAATTAAATTTCTTCAATAATGTTTCAGGAGTCATGTTTGTCTTTCTTGGCTTAATCACAATATTCTTCACCAACGTCTTCTCATTTCTTGGAATAAGATCTACATAATAAGCTTCCTCTCGATATATTAACTGTTTATGACCACTTATGTGGTAATTAACGTTAAAATTATCATAGCTTGTTAAGGCGCTAGCGAGGTAACCTAAATCATTTCTTAAACTTGGACTTAAACCAACAATCCAAGCTTTCTCAACTACATGATGTACATAATTATAATCATCATTGTGCGGAGTAAATTGGACAATATGTTTACTCGCTTTATTCAAGAAATCATATATAAACTTTTTACATGATAAGAGATCTTTCTTTGGCCACTGTGGAATGTATACTCGGCACCCCTTTTCACATTGATAAGCAGCTGTACGCCTCATATTAATAGTCATCACCTCATGATCAAAAGTATAGACACAGTTGCTATAAACAAGTTGAGTGACACCCACTTCCCAATTTCCATTTAGCTGTTGTGCATGATCAATGGGAGTAGAAAAGAGTGCAGCTCGATTACTAGTAAATCTCTTTGTAGCCGCATTGCTAAGCAAAATATGATAAAACGACATTTTTATATTGCTAATCTGCAACTTTGCATAACATCATGAAGACTTGGATTTTGGACTCTCTACAATATATCAGAGTTGATCGTGATGGAAACGTACATTTCAAAAATTCTCATGGTCATACATCAAGAGGAATTACATTAACATGGCGACAATTTGTCAATCTCAATGATATCATGAGGGATTTGGAATATTTTGAAACATTAAGATTCATCTCCTTGGGTGATCAAGTTTGGCTTCAACATTACAGAAATGAAATTCAAATCTACCATTCTCATTCCGCAAACTGTTTCTCATTTCGCAAATACAATTGGGAGAAGTATAGAAGATATATACATCGCTCCATCATGACATTTATTCGTCGTGAGTTCATCGCCCTACTATGCAAATCTTAATCAGACATGACTACCACACATCATGAGTTGGAAATTAGATTCCCTACAACGTATTGAAACGGATCATGATCGAAACGTCTATTTCAAAGATTCAACTGGAAATGTGAGAAGAGAGTTTGCTTTATCTTATCGTCATTTTCAATCTCTACATCATATCATGAAGGACTTGAAATACTTCTATATGAAAAGACATTCACGTATAGGAAATCGCATCTGGCTGCGCGTCAACAATCGGCGAATTCAACTCTATCATTCCCAACTTCATACTAACTTCACATTTCATCAAGGTAGTTGGGAAAAGTATAAAAGGAAGGTACATCGCTCAATTTACTCATTCTTTCATCATGAAGCGCCATCGCTACACCATCGTCAACATTCTCCGTCGCTTCAGACTCTACACCAAAATCGATCTCACAACATTACACCAACAGCTTCCAAACAGCAAGTATTACCCGGGCCGTCCTCAAATGTTAGTGGTGAAGATGAACAATTCACGGAATCTTCAACTCTTCCCAAATGGGACTGTACAGATTCTCGGCGCCCTTTCTCATTCATCGGCGCAGTCAATGCGCTTAGAGCTACAAAGACTACTACGTCGGATATGGAAGAGGGAGAGGTGTGTGATGTCGAATCTGACTGTGGACAATATGGTGATCTCTACTCAATTGAGTGACAGTCTATCATTTTTGAAGATTCGTACCAGCAGTTACAGTTTGTGTTATGAACCCGAACTTTTTCCTGCAGCTCTCATTAGTTGTTGGTTACCTGTGCATGTGGCAATCTTTCATAATAGTAAAGTGATCATTACTGGACTAAAATCTCATGTACAAGCAAATATGATCCTAGACTATCTCATTGAGTATGTACGTACCCAGCGGATTGTAAAATAAAAAAAAAATTTTCCAACATGATGTTTTTATTTCAAATCATGATATAACTTACAAATCATTTTTTCATTAGAGGATGGATTACATGAAAAGTTTTGAATAACAGATGCAAATCGAGATACATGTAAACGTTTTAAGATGAAGTACAGTACAAAAGCACCACACGTTGATGAAAGTGGATGTTGTAGTATGCGTTCATTTCGCTGATATTGACGCGTATGTTTTCTCAACCACTGCTGTGTTGGTATATTTGGAGGTTGAGCAAGAGAGTCAAATAGTTCACCACGTCGGTCTTCTCCAATAAAGATTGCTTTCCAATGCTCACCGCCTAAATTCTGTGAATGAGTGTTTAGCACAATAAAGATGGGATAGTGATTTACTGCAGGTGGTAAGGTATCGAGTGAATAGACATTATCGAAAGCTTTCAACGTCGCTTCGTCTGCATTACGCTGCACTTTAGTCTTAATATCGTCAGCAGTCAACCAACTCATTAACGATTATACTGAAGAATCACGTCACGATACTTTGTAATTTCAATATTTGAATCGAAGACTGCATAAATTAATACATTGATCGTCTCAGGTAGTGTTCTTTTGAACGTCAAATCCAAACGAATATTATGAGGCACGTTCGCTTGACGATAGGGTGCACTAATATCGCTGTCAGCAGTCAAATCAAATGCATAAATAGTATATCCACTCTTAAACTCTTTCATAGTAAGTCCGTTGGTGTCATCCGTATTGTAAAAGCCAAAGACATCCATAAAATCAACATAACTGCGCATAAATTGATCCGAAGCAAAATCTGGTTTGTAGGGTGGACCAGGATGACTCACACCATTTACACGTAAAGCAATTTCACTTAACTGATTGTGTTTAAAATTGAAAGGATTCTTCTTTATATTACCATTAAATGCATCATTTTCAACCATTGCCACCATGAGGAGCTTCGGTGCTTCCGATGGAACGAGGCCATCTTTCATGAAACTCTTTTGATCTTTCGTAATTGTAAAGGTGAGAAGCTTTGTATGCTGAACGGGGTAAATGGCATTTTGGCGGTTAAGGCCTTCAGCATGCCCTCTAATGACACTTGGATTCGGTACTACTCGACGAATGTAAAGTGCAATATCTTCCACATGAATTCTAAAATTGTCAACTTTAGCAAATGCATTCAGCGCAAATTCAGGCTTATTCAATGTCAGCTTGAGTCGCATGCTGGTATTACACAGTAAAAACTTTGACTGTCTAAAGAAGTCTAAATTCAGCGGACCATATAGCTGACATACTTTACTATCTTTAATCATAGCAGATCGCTTTACAAAGCCACTGTTTGTTTCAACATCAAATTTTCCTGCTTCATCTCTATACCATCCCATGGCTTCCATATGACTTTTTTGTGCTGCTGGATGAAACTGTGATACATGATTGAAATATGATTTATAGGGATAATCGCTTTGACCACCTTCCACCTGCTGCTCTCCAATCGTTAGAGAAACATCGCGAAGTAATGTAGTCAATGGTAAATTGTTCAGTCCAACTTTATGTGCATCGTCAATAGCAGTTCCATCTGCTTGCTGAATTCTAAACCTCAAATCAAGCATCGCATAACTCAATTCTATGTAGTCATCACTACCACCAGGAATAACAAATTCAATGGGACCAGCATTCTCAGCTGTTCGAGGATCATAATCTACAATACTTGAACTAAGAATATCTGTCTGTATGGCTTGTTGATCAAACAAACAAAAACCGGAAGTTTTACACTCCATGATTAGAAGTTATAGCAGCGTCGTCGTTTAGCGCCTGATGAATGATTAGAGCCTCTACGACGTTTGCGTGAATGCCTTTTGACTGAAGATCGCACCTTACCAGCTCCGCGATGTTTCCTCCTTCCTTTATTCATTCGTTTAGGTGATTTCTTTCCTTGAGTAACACCAGCAAAGGTCTGCTTCAATGTTTTTAAACCGCGTTCCTTCCCACGATTCAACAAACTGCTCTTAAAACTTCTACCTCTGGAAAGATCACTAGCAACATCACCAGCAAAGCCAACGGCATTACTTAAAACATTTCGTTTTAAAGATCTACCGACATTGGATATGAGAGGTGCTACAACAGATTTCAGTGCACCAAGTATGCTACCTCCACGTTGGCGGCGAGCGCCGATGTAAATTTGTCCTCCACCACTTACATAGGAGGGTCGTGAATAAAATGAGGCAGTTGGATTCATAGCTCAAACCCTAAACATTGTTAGTTACAACTTTGCATGAATCACTGTCGATCACTTAGATGAAAGATGTCGGCACGACGCATCCAAGAGTTCATACTTGAAGGATAACCAGTCCATTTAACAAGACACCATTCTTCACCTTGCCGTTTTTTACATCGAATGATTTTCTCTACCAAATATGTTTCACTTTCAGTGACTACCTCAATCTCATCGCGGTAAAAGCTACCCTCAATTTCTTCATTATCGTAATCTTTCAACTTGTAGGTGGTCGGAGAGTCTTTTTGATTAATCCTTGATACTGTAAATACCTCCTCTGTCCAATTCGGAAGGTACCCTTTAGCAAAAACCCTTTTCACTTTTGAGATACGAACTTTATCGCCAATTTTCACATCACTTTTCACATGAGTGCGTTTACGTTGGAATGATTCGCGCACCTTATCTACATTGTCAGCATTTACATCTACTGGTCTGAGTCCAATAGAACGATGGATAGAGTGATTGTAGGCATGGAGTGTATCTTGTAGAACCTTTGTCCAATTTTGTGTCAAGTTGGCAGTAAAATGTCGCCACAAGCGATTTTTTAATGTGCGATTAAAACGTTCAACGAGTGCAGCTTTATAAGCACTCTTTACACTAAACAACTCAATGTCATGCCTCTCAAATAATCTTGTCACATGCTGATTTTCAAACTCTTTTCCTTGATCACTCTGAATTCTTTTTGTAATCCGACCTTCTCGAAAAATTGTTTGGAATGCTTTTGCTACTCCTTTCCCTTCTTTAGTTTTTAAAGGTTGAGCCCACGCATAACGCGAGAAAATATCAATGACGGTTAAAATAAAATTATTACCCGAGTTATGTTTTGAAATGGAGGCGACATCACACAAATCTGCTTGCCACTGTTCATCGATGTCATGAACAATATAATGGCGGGTGCGGTACTTCTTTTTCGCTTGTTTGTGGAGTGTATAGGTAGCCTGACCCTTTAACCATCGTTTCACTTGTGATTGTGGAAGACCACTCGCTTTTGATAATTTCTTGATCGATGCAAATCCTGCCGGATGTTTTACATCATAATAGATTGACTTCAAACGCTCAGTCGATGACGACTGACTCTTTTTCCTCCTCATCTTTTTGCTTTCTTGCCTTTCTACATTTACAACAACTGCAGCATTTAGCTTTAGCGGTTTTGCGATCGTGTTCACATTGCTTAGGGGTTTCATTGTGAGAGCTGGCGCAGCAAGTGCAAGTGACAACGACATTCACCTCTGGCGGCTCATTACATGGCAAGCAACACATCTGCTTCATATTAATAGTCTGAGAACATGTATTTCCTGGGAGGAGCTGTTTTACGTTTTCCTTTTACTAGTTTTAGTGGCGATGTAGATCTACGTCGAGTTCTTCCTCTTGTTTGCTTAGTGAGTGTGGAAGGGGATGTAGCAGGTGACGACTTAAACCAATTTGTTGGCATTTTCATCGTCTGAAGCATTGGAGCAGTAGCCACTGTTGAATCAAGTTCTTTCAATGTCTCATTATTCAAAGCAAATTTTGGTACATTATGCTTTTTCAATAGTTTAAGAAAGTATGACCAACCAGGTGGAACATAGCCCTGACGGCGCTTTCTACGTGTCGCATACTGAATCAAGTCTTCATAACGTGAAGCATCAATCACTTTATTTTCATCTGTAATGATTTCTCCTCTATCATTTACATTGAGATGGGGCTCAATACTGTTGAAAAGAGATATGGCATGTGCGCGAGATGCTAAAGGTGTAGCAGTCGATACAGAGTCACGCATCTTATTCTTCAAGTTTTTCAATTGCTCAACAGTTTCCGATTGTAATAATACAGCACGATGTGGATCTTTGATGTGAACATTTTGCTGATAATCTATTTCTTTCCTATACATTTGATTTGCAAGAGGTTGCTTTACTTGCTGCATGGCAGTCAATTGTACATATTCATCCTGAGGAATAACAATCATGCGAGAATAAGAACTCATAGTTTGTAGATAATCATGGGAGTTTTCAAAATATCACTTCGAAATCTAAATTCTTCCGGACACTCTTGCGTAAAGTCAATGAATAAGTAACCGTATGGTTTTTCAGTAGCTGCTTGAAAAATTTCAATTAAGGCTTTTGATCCTCTGGGTGCAACTTGTCGCGCTAAAATTTCAAATTGACTTTTATCTCGCGGATTCTTGAAAATAGCATAATAGTGTGTATTCAGGTTTCGTGTACGAGCTTCTTTTCCATCAGGAAACAAATTTTGTGTAATATAGATGATAAAACACCTTTTATGGTGTGCTGCGCGAGTGAACATATCTGTAACATCTTTTGAATTCTTACTTTCTTTTAATAAATCATCCAATACAACAACATCATTAGACTGAAGTTTATCCACTGGAATAATTCCTTCATGTCGAATAAAGTTGCGACTTTGCAATTCCTGAAACAGCGACAGTTGATAAATACCATAACACCAAATCACTCGATTGATAGGTTCCTTAAACAACTCCCTTCTTTTATCCAATAAATTCAGCGTGAAAACAGTTTTACCTGCATGAGATGGACCTGATACAGTCAGAACTTTATCACATTGAAGTCTGAAATCCATTTTATTACTTTGAGATTCAACATTTGCATAATTAACGCTTAGAGCCAAAGATATTACCCAATAGGTTGCCCACGGCAGGAGCTATCATTGGAAGTATTGCTGAAAGGAAACCGCCCTTTTGTGTTAGAGTTTTCCTCTTTCTTTGAAG
Organism: Prostheceraeus crozeri; assembly: GCA_907163375.1. Classification (NCBI taxonomy): domain Eukaryota; kingdom Metazoa; phylum Platyhelminthes; order Polycladida; family Euryleptidae; genus Prostheceraeus; species Prostheceraeus crozeri. Next base: position 142,456 of record CAJQUW010005375.1, on the reverse strand, counting down.
GGTGACTTTAGGATTGGAGATGAAACGCAATTTCGTAGCATATCGCTTAAGTAACTTTCGTTGTTTTGGCGCTAATTTCTTCGTCCTCAACTTCCTCACATGAGAAATAATTTCACAAATGAATTTATCGTTAGCATGTCGTATAGCATTGTATCGCTGATTTGCTTTCATTCGTCGGAGAGCTTGAATGGCTGAAGAAAACTTTTGACTTTTACGTTTCGTCATTTTACGTTTCGCCATTTTCCGTGTTAGTCTTTGCTAAAACTTATCTTTACCACATTTGCATAGGTACTAACTATTGCGACATAAGTGACACTCGAAATGAGCAATATCACAGTGGTTACATTGGCAAAGTTGAATGCAATTACGTATGAAACAGCGTTGACAAAAAGCATGCTTACATCTCTTGAAGATGCGCTTTTCATTTCCATCCTTTCGCTTACATACATCGCAACACATAGTTTCACCGTTACTGATGTCTATAGCAAGTCTTTTTGAAGATATGAATTTGCTAGCCTTTTCTAAATAATAGACGCATGTACAGAAGGAATATACTTCGAGAGTGAGCAGACATAGCTCGAAAACCAGTTGTGCTACAATCAAGTACCACTGCATTTTCAATTTTTCTTTATGGAAAGTTGAATGTGAATATCTGAAATCGCTTCAATCACTAGACTGCTACCATGATGGTTAAATGCGTTAAGACGTTCAGCAATTTTTATCATATGTCTTTTAAAAAATTCTTGGGGGTGATCTACCACTTCCATTGTGTAAGAAGCAAAATGGAAAGAGCGACTTTCCACCTCTTCCTTTCCAAAATGACTAAACTTAATTTTCGCAACTAATCGCGCCATGATAATGCTATCAGAGAATGTATTCATTATCTCTAGAAATAGAGTGCTAGCATCATCGACCACTGCTTCGATGTCGGTCTCATCTTTATGAAATTTTATCACATAATCTTGAACAGCTCCTTTTAAACTTTGCCTATGAAAACGTAATGTTCCGCAGTCGTTTGAGAAAGACATGATCGCCCTTTATCTAACCCATCCATTGCATGAAAACAACAACTCTTCTCATAGTAACATTTATTGAATAACGGTAACAAGCATGCATTATAAATCAATGGTTTGAAAGAGATAAAATAGATACAGCTGATAACTATCATACAGCGAGCAATGATAACCATACAGGACTTTGGCAGTGTTGAGGTAAGGAGGAAAGAAGCATTGGTTATGAACGTAGCTACTACAACGAACAGACAAAATAGGAACACACAAATCCTTAAAACGTTTCGTGACTTCATGATAATGTTGATTCACTCTACTATCCCAAGGCGGGAGCAAAATATCATCAATGATTAGATTGGGAAATACTTTCCTCTCCTTACCAGGATTATTACAAAAGATGCGTATAACATTGAAAGCAGCTAACCATCGTTTAAAGTCAATAAGAAGAGCACTTTCACAAGAAAAGCCATAGTCTTGCAAATATTTCAGATTAAGTCCATGAATGTGTTTTCTCGCCCATTGATCAACATTGGGATCACAGTTGGCATGTTGATGATAGACACTAACAATCTGATATGTCCAATTGTTCATAGCAATAGCACTGAGCTCCTGTACAGGTTCACCCTCACAATCCATAAAAATGATGATAGAAGCCTAAAACGGAAATTTACACATCTAAGGAAACGTTCTATAACATATTACAAAATGAAGAATTACATCAATGCTTTTCACGACAAAATACACAAATGATATGATGGCAACGAAGAAGTAAAATGTATCTAATAAGACCACGTCTACGACACTCAAAGCACATAAGCGAATTGTCATAGGGTAGAGTTAGGAAAGGACTAGTAATTCTCCTTCTTTGATTTGCGTTTTGATGCAGCATTCTTCTCCGACTTGCGCTTCGTACCACTGCTGTTAAGGATTTGATCAATTATGTCGTCCACGTTGGGTGGTTTTGGAATATATAGGATGGATTCCATATGCATGGAGAGAGAGGCTATTTTATTATCCTTGTGTCGACCATAATATAGCCCATTCATTTTGAAAAGGATATCCCAAGTACCTTCTCCGAGCTCATCACATCTGATGGGTATTGAATGATCTCCATCCTTCTTATAGTAAGTACACCAATGTGATACCGGTAGGCAAATGTGATTACCATCCCAAATCTTTCTATAGGGAGTATCCTTGTCATCTCTCGCCTTCCACTCTTGAGCAAGAGGAGTAGGAATGTCCATATTTAATGTCACGTACTCCTCAATAATATCAAGTTGGTGGCGAATGTGCGGACTCACGGGGATCAGTATGTAGTCCCCATACTGATTGTGCATTATCTTGACATCCGTGGAAGGGAGCATTCCCGTTTGGAGTACTACGCTATGATCATCATAACGCAAGGCTTGTTTAAATTTACGCTGTAGCGGTGTAGGATTATGTACCTTGGATGTTTCTTCCACTGGCCTCAGTTGTAGATGATCTGACCGTAGCGAACCTTGTAACGTTTGACCGCCATTTTGTCCTACTAGTGCAGCAGATGGAGTAGATGCCTGAAAATGAAAAAAGATTGTATTAAGTTTACGTTCAAGGGAGGAGAGGGAGGGAAGTAGCGACTTACCATTTTAGATGGATAATAGAACAGGGAACTAGAGAGAGAGAAAATGTGCGTCCGTCACTCGTGTGATTCAACGATGGAATGATTCTCACTGTGGAAGGCTCGCTATTTATAAAGAAATGCTTGATTCTCATTGGATGATGATCCTCATTGGACAATAACATCAAGCTGATTCCAAATCTGGCCTCCGTTTACCGATCCGAGCCTTCGTTTTGGTGCTGCAGCCCAAAACGTCCCAAATTCTAACTCTGTCGTTTTTCGCCAATGTCCCAAAATCTTAAATGGCGTCTCACATCTAAACGAAGACAGATAGGAACAAGCCGATTCTTTCACTGAATTTGTCTCACTCTTAGCTTTCAAACGAGCTATCGCACGACAAAATCCGTCCACTGGAAGCCAAAATCGAAGCAAGCTGTCCAGAGGGGGGGGCGTCAGTGAAATTTCAAAATTTGATGAAAAATGTTTTGGTGACGGTCCCAGGTCGAAATTCCACACTTTGGAAAATTTTCAAAATTTTACCCATACAAAGTCACTCTGACACTTAGGATTTTTTCAGGTGAGCGAGCTCAGACCTAAAATCTTGTAACCGCTCTAACTTTTGAACGAAGACAGATAGGAACAAGCCGATTCTTTCACTGAATTTGTCTCACTCTTAGCTTTCAAACGAGCTATCGCACGACAAAATCCGTCCACTGGAAGCCAAAATCGAAGCAAGCTGTCCAGAGGGGGGGGACGGCAGCCGAAAATTTTTTCTCTCCGATTGACTTGAAACTCACCATAGCGATGCAGAATTTCACGCTGAATCCGAATCTGACCTCCGTTTTCTCATCCGATGCTTCGTTTTGACGCTACACACCAAAACGTCCCAAATTCTAACTCTGTCGTTTTTCGAAAAATGTTGAAAATTTTTTCTCACCGATTGCCTTGAAACTCACCATACCGATGCAGAATTTCACGCTGAATACGAATCCGACCTCCGTTTTCTCATCCGACCACTCCTTCCACTCGAAACAACCCATTTTACAACCCAACATTCAGCAGATTGCACGAAAAACATCACACACTATAACCTCAAGACTAATCCTGGCGGTCGCCCAAGTCCACCACGACACTCTATCGTTCCAGAGGGGGGGGACGTCAGCGAACAGTTTGTGAACCCACCTGGTCGGCACACCACGACAGACTACAACCTCTGTCGTTCCAGAGGGGGGGGACTCAGACCCGAAGCACCACGGCGGCCGACCACGACACTCTGCCGTTCCAGAGGGGGGGGGAGGGACGTCAGCGATGGCGGCCATCTTGCGCTATCTGGTGTTCGCCGTTTTCTTACTACTGTAGTGATGATTATCTCATTTTCTCTGGTTTTGGTGACTCATAAATCACTGGTAAAAGATGTACATTTTAGAGAGACATCGCTTTCGCGTCGCAATGTATTTCCTTCTCGCCAAAACATTTCTTTGTGGCGAGCGGCCTATGATATTGAATCTTGTTTGCCTTCAAAGGCTTGTGCACGTTCGCGAGCGCGATTATAAAAAGTAATCTGCGAGCAAAAGACACACACCACGCGCTCGCATCCGATCTTAGATATTATACGGCTGATTACAATTTGGCTGATTTTCAGTACTTTAGATTGGGTGCTAAGATATTACGAACGAAGTAACGAACCGTGCAAAGATAGACGGTAACTCTATAAAGTTAAGACAGAACATTACATTGGTGAGCCCGACTCCGAACATATGGATCCTGCTACCGCCGGGGCAACCACTAACGCAGTCAGCGTTAAAGCTCCGACCTTCCTACCTTCAAATCCATCGGCATGGTTCGTTATCCTTGAGGCTCAGTTCGCCTTAGCCAACATAACTGTGTCTTCCACGAAGTTTTTCCATGCATTGAGCGCCCTGCCAGTCGAAGTTGTCGGTCAATGCTCGTCCTCTGACATTTCTTCGAAAGACTACGACACACTTAAAGCCACAATCTTGGCCTTCCACGAAGCTTCGAAGCCTGAAATTTTCGACAAATTCCTACGTGAGAAACCGTTGACCGGCAAGCCTTCCCACTACCTATCGGAAATGCAAGTACTCGCATTCAAAGCCGGCGTCGCAGACGACCTACTCCGCCACAAGTTCCAGCAAGCCCTTCCACCCAACATCGCTCCAATTATTGCGACTCAGAAGTCAACACCACTGGCAGATTTGGGTAAGTTGGCTGACGAATTGTGTAGCTTTAGTATGAACAGCAATACGGCCATTGTTAACCGGGTTCATAGCCAGAGGGAATTTCATACCTTCTCTCAGGTCGGCAAAGACCTCCTCCCTTTTGCTAAGGATCAGCGCCCTAAAGTCTGCCGAGCTCACATATTTTTTGCTGATAAAGCCCGCACTTGTCGTAGTTGGTGCAGATGGCCCAACAAATCTAACTGTAACGTTACCCGTTCTACTAGAAATACCCCTAGATCCTCTCCTCGTTCTTCGAGAGATAGTTCTCCCGCCCAGTCAAACTAGATAGGGCGGCTGTCTGTGCGGCAAACAGCCCGGCCCCTACTAAGTGTTTTTCCGCCGCTTTCATTATCGGTAGTAGAACTATAAATTTTTTGATAGACAGTGGAGCTGCCGTGTCCGTTTTACCTGTTTCACATGTGCGACTTTTTAACCTTACGGTTCACCCGTCTCATTTGTCCCTCAACTCGGTTGACGGCACTCCATTACAGGTGCACGGCGAGTGCTTTATTAACATTCAGTCCAAGAAGCTTAGACGTTCCTTCCATTGGATTTTTATAATCGCTAACGTTCGTGAACCCCTTTTAGGCGCGGATTTTTTATATCATTTACATTGTTAGTTGATTGCCGTAATACGCGTCTCATTGACAGTACAACTAACTTATTTTCTGTCTGTTCGATTTCTAACGAGAATAGTCCTTCCCTGTCACTAGTATCGCCTATAGTAAATGAACCCCGTATTTCACATTTACTAAAACAGTTTTCCTCCTTATATGACAACTCAACCCGTACTGATTTACAACCCGTTATTAAGACTCAGCATGTCATAGAAACTACTACTGACCTACCTGTCTTCGCGAAAGCTAGACCGCTAAACGGCGAAAAGTTCGCCGCCGCTAAGTCTGATTTCGACTGCCTTTTGCAGCAGGGAATTATTCGCCCCTCCAAAAGCCCATGGGCATCACCGCTACATCTTGTAGCCAAAGCCGACGGCTCTTGGAGATCGTGTGGCGATTTCCGCCGTCTGAATTCCATAACTAGACCAGACAGATATCCGATTCCCCATATAAACTCGTTGAGGGCTAAACTATTCGGTAGTTCTGTTTTCTCAAAACTAGACCTAGTTAGGGCCTATCATCAAATTCCGATGTCATCCAAAGACATTGAAAAGACAGCCATTATAACCCCTTTTGGGTTATACGAGTATTTGTATATGCCATTTGGCCTGCGTAACGCAGCGCAAACGTTTCAACGAATGATTGATTTTACTTTCCGTGAAATGCCTTTCGTATTTGCCTATCTTGACGATATACTTGTATTTTCTCGTACCGAAGATGAACACATTGCCCATCTCTCTCAGGTCTTCCAGAAACTCAGTGAATCAGGTCTAAAAATTTCTGCAAATAAATGCGAATTCATGACCAACGAAATCGAATTCCTTGGCCACCGCATTTGCAAAGATGGTACCCAACCTAAACCACAAAAAGTGCAGGCTATCCTGGACTTTACCAAGCCCGTCGATTATGCTTCTCTCCGCAGATTTATGGGCATAATCGGTTATTACCGATATTTTATTCCCTATTTCTCAGCTATTTGTCATCCACTTTATACCTTGCTTGGTTCAACTAACCAACGTAACCACAAACTTAATTGGAACCCGAAAGCAGAAGATGCTTTTCGTAAAATAAAAGAAGCCTTATCTGAAAGCGAAACATTATATCACCCTGACCCTGATACTACTGATTTCACATTAGTCACAGATGCTTCGAGTACCGCTGTTGGTGGCGCACTCCATCAAACTGTGAATAATGAAACGAGGCTTATCTCATTTTATTCTAAAAAACTCACAAAACCTCAGACATCCTATTCCGCTTTTGACCGTGAGTTACTTGCCGCTTATCAATCTGTTTTACATTTTAGACATTTGATAGAAGGTAAACAAGTGCACTTACTAGTTGACCACAAACCGCTTGTGTCAGCATTTTATTCTCCTAATGAAGCAAAGTCTGATAGACAGAGACGACAGCTGCTTCTTATTTCAGAATTTGTCTCCTCCATGACACATATTCGAGGAAAAGACAATATAGTAGCTGACGCTTTGTCTAGAAGCTTAAACTCTGTTTCAATTGACCATCCCGATCTAAACGAAATAGCCAACGCTCAAAATAACTGTGATGATGTTCAAAAATTCAAGGACAAACTTCATGTTTTTCGCCTATTTGACAACACTCCTATTTTATGTAATACTGATTTATCGACACCTCGTCCATTCGTTCCTCCCACTTATCGCTCAGCAGTATTCAATGCGTTGCATAATTTGTCTCATCCAGGAGTTAAGTCTTCAATTTCCCTTATCTCATCTCGTTATTTCTGGCCCGATATGCGCCGCGACATTAAATCATTGGTCAAGCATTGTAGTAATTGTCAAGCGGCGAAAGTAACTCGACACCATCGGCCAATCTATCAGCAGTCTAATTATCCGAATGTCGATAGATTTCAAACCGTCAACGTCGACATTGTCGGTCCCTTAACCCCATCACATACTATAGATTCGCCCTTTACGTCTCCTGCCCGTTATCTCGTAACATTCATTGACCGTGCCACCAAGCATGCCGGCACGTAAAAGGGGCAGCATGGGCAAGGATAAAAAAAGGGCATTTTGCATATGCACACCTATATACAAGAAATTGAACTATTTTATACGCCTTTATTTATTTAAATTATATAACCATAGGCCAGGAAGCACTTACTAGTATCCCTGCCGCGCGAATCGCGCGGATTTCCATGCTAGGCGTGGTGTAGAACGTTGTGGATCGAGCTTGATTTCATTACATCGGAGCATGATAATCATCGCTTTGCAATAACAATTAGCTGCGGTAGGAATAGTTCCGTAGTCCATAGGTTATTAGTCCATAGTAAGTAAGTAAGTAAGGTGTATATTGCAAGACAATGAAAATCAAAAAGACAAGCATAGATACATATGACATGAACTACAAAATAACAGAATAAAGTAGACGCACGTATTGATTTGATGCTCAAACCGCAGAACTGGTACAAACACTTTGGGTGGTACTATTTGCCAACATACAACACCAAGGAAAGAACGAATTTAGGCGTCTGTTCGTTGAACAATATGACAGAGCATAGTGCCCGGAACGAGGCAACACTGACGGGAGATATTGATGCAAAGGATGCTCAAGACATCTACACTTGTCTAAGAAATTCAGCGCTAACCTTTCCCGGATATCTGTCAAATTACCAGTTACAAAGCACTCACATAACGAATCGCAAATAATATGATGGGCTCTCTTTTGGATTCTTTCCAGTTTCTTTATGATGGAGGCAGGCAACTGACAAAATAGGGGTGATGCATAAAGTATGATTGACATCATAGAAGATTTGTACACCTCAACCAACTTCCTTTTCTCAACAAATTGCTTTAATGCTCGGAGTAAATACAAACGCCTTGATGCTGAAAGAATCACACGATTGAAATGTTTATTCCACTTGAGATCATCTGTCAGAGTCACACCGAGAATCGTAAGTGAGTTTGTCAATTCGATGTTATCATATGGTACAGCCGAATCATTTCTGACACGATGAATCAACATCTGCTGGCACTTTTTTTGGTTAAGTGGCATTTTGTTTTGACATGACCACACAAGAACAAGCTCCAAATTATTGGGACATGGATTGTCAATTGAGCAGGACTCAATAAGAGTAAGGTCATCCGCATACTTGACCAACTTCGCAACTGGAGAGTCAATGTTCAGCGTTGCAATGAACAAAGCAAACAAGTATGGACCTAAGACAGAGCCCTGAGGAACGCCAGATGGGATGTCAATAACAGGACCGATTTCCCTTGCAATACGCACACGTTCACAACGATTCCTCAAGTAGGAGCTCAACCATGCAATGAAGCCTAGATTGAAATTCCAACGAAGCAGGTTGTTCAGCAAGCGATTGAATTGAAGCTTATCGAAAGCCTTTGAATAATCGAGGCATGTGATCTTAACAGTTAGATTGTTCGGGCATTCCATGAAAAGGGTAATATAATTATGAATTTCAATTAGGGCACTCGTTGTTGAGCCATATGGACGGTAAGCGTGTTGACTGCTGCCAAAGAATTCCAAAAAAAGACCTTTCATCGAAACTAATACAAGCCGTTCGAACACCTTTGCAATAATTGGCAGGAGAGAGATTTGTCTATAGTCATGAATGGTTGGACTCGACTTTTTCGGTATGGGTACAATAAATGCATTTTTCCAATATTCGGGGAAAACTCTAGTTGAAACGCTAGTTCTGTAGATTTCGAACAAAGGTTCGCAGATGATATCAGCACATTCCCACAATATTCTCGCAGATATTCCATCATATCCGGTCGATTGCTTGAATTTCAATCTTTTCAGCGAATTATACACATCATATGAGTCAAAGTGAAGATCCCAAATTTCATCCGACAATCCACAAAGGTCTTCATCTTTCTCGTTGTTGAAACATGATGCAAACGTATCCGAAAGATCCGACAAAAAGCGAGACAGTTCAATGTTGCTGTCAGGAAAATAAGTGCTAGCCTTATTGCTGCCTTGAAATTCTTTAACCACATTCCAAACATTTTTTTCCTTCCTCATTACCCTTTCACTCCATGTTTTTTTGGCCTTGAAAATCTCTGTCCGAATCTTTGTCTTTAAATGATTGAACACAGTCCAATTCTGCACACGATAGGCCCTCCATCGATCATTGATCATTTTCTTCAGTATGGGTGTAAGCCATGGCTTATCCTTTTTTGTAAATATCACCTCATGATGAGGAATCACACTTAGAGCGTCAAAAAATAACTCGTAGAAGGCATGACATTTATCGTCGACATCACTCGCAGCATAAACCTTATCGAAGCCTGAAGAAGCCAATCTTGATACGAAATGGTCGATGTTGGAACGTCTCAAGTCAAAAACTGTCTTGGTTACAGTGTTGTCAATAATTGGCTGGGATGAAGGTGTCAATAGAACACAATTATGGTCCGAATTTGAAAGAGGAGGACCGACTTCAGCTGGGCTGGTATAAATGTCCGATAATTCCTCTGATATCCAGATTTGATCCAGCAATGACGCACCGCGTGTTGGTAAGGTAACTTTATTGGAACACATGAAATTTACATGAAAAAGATTTCCGTCAAAGTCATTAAAGTCTCCGCAAAAAATAAACTTGGACTCAGGATACGAATCAAGAATGGAATCATGAATTAGCACCAATTTATCAAAGATATCCCGATGAGAGGATGCTCTGAGATTAGGTGGGATATACATGCAACAAATAACTACTTTGATTCTTGAAATGCGAATAAAGAGGACCTCAATGCCTTCAATCAAATGATGTTGCAATTTCCTCGGATTGAAAGAATTATGAATATAAATACATACACCACCTCCAATACGCCCGTCTCGATCAGCTCGAAAAAGTTCATAGTTCCTAATTGATAGTATTGCATGTTCGCATCGGTATCGGCACCTTTATTTGTATCTCAAGTGTGGGAACTTTTATTTGAAAATTTTGACTTTATATGTGATTTTTGAATTACTTTTCTTCTGCTTAAATGAATACGGAGTTCAAATGATCTTATATAGAGGTTTCTTTTAACAAATGCATAAACACAATGCCATGATTTAGCAATATTATAAGTAGGTTATATTCCGATGAAATAACGTGTGAAAATATGAGGCTTATAGAATAAGGAGAAGTTAAAAATATGACAATGTGATATAACCGAAATCGAATCATGTATTGTAGGTTCTATATACACTTTTACATACAGTGACTGAAACTTTAACTGTAAGGTTATTATTATTCACGACATCGGTATCCAGCTTTGATACGGAAAATATTCAAAAATAAAATATTTGATCAAATCATTATGATCTATTTATGTACAAAATATCAAACAATATAATCTAAACCTCTGTGATAACTCTACTCATATAAACAAGAAAAACAAGAGCCAGATCAGAAATGTCCAAAGTATGAGAGTCTCTTTTCATTGAATTTGATGAATTCATCAGCAACGGTGTGGATATTAACATCGTCCATGTAATCCTTATGCAATACTGCAAACAAGATATTGTTAAGGTGGTTTGGTCCAGTCTTGGCTCTGGTCCATGTTTTCAGGCGTCGCATTGCGCTGAAACTTCTTTCCGCTGTCGCTGAGCTCATGAGTACTGTGCAATAATATTTCAGCAAGTCGTGGGTAATTTTGCAAGCTTTTTTCGTCATTGGCATTGCGTTAAATATATCACAAATTGTTGATATCTTTGTAACCGTCTTTATTCTTGGTTTGATCTGTTCATTTCTCATTTTGAGGAGGACTGGAAACCCTTTAGTTCTTCTTCAAATTCTGCTTTCCGAGATTGTTGAAGCTTCATTACTCTGGACACAATTGGAAATATTTTGTCAAATGATTCCTTCTCGAGTTTGCCATTTACAGAGTCTATCAGGGCTATTTCAATATCTTCTAATATTTTCAAATCATTTTGGGAGAATCTTCTCTGCATTGCTCCGTCGATCAAATTGATTAAATCAAAATACTTCTGGGAAAAAGATTGAAACGTTGTATCCGGTGTATCAACATCAGGCAGGTCTGTCATTTCGGACAATATTTCTGGCAGTTTTCTTTTTCTCTTTTCCTTCCTCTCCATGATCCTATCTGTCATTCCGTCCCCTAATTCTGCTTGTAGCTTTTCTGCATGACTCCATATCTTACTAGCTTCGTCATTGCAGCACATTTCTTTGAATCGTTGCTTCGCAAGGTTGATGACGAAATTCGCTTCTTGAGCACTAACATCATCTTTGAGTAGTCCTGGAAATATTCTCCATTATACAGATCACGTCGTATGAGCACTTAATGCTAGCGATCAAAAAGGTGTCCCTCAATTGATTCACTATTCCTTTCGACTTTTCGCGAGTCTTCCAACTGTATGACATTACCTATTTTGTAAATGTGACCGCAGACTTGCCCATGCCTTGTGAAAAAGTCAGCATTGTTTCTATTTGCCCATCCTCTATAAATTGCACAGAGGCAAATTGCAGATGTCAAAATGCAAGACACAGTAGAATAACTTGGCCGCCGCGCAAAAAGGCAACATAGAAATACGTGCCCACCTTGTACTCGTAAAAAAGGCAACATATGTACATTAATAACTTATGCCGACCATGTAAAAAGGCAAAATAGATCAATTTGCTCACCCTACGGCAATCATGTTGATCAACTTGCCCACTCTGTCAACCAAAAGGCGACACATATTAACTTGTCCATCCTGTCTAAAGGAAACATCCTAATTGAAGTCACTTACATCGTACTTGAAAAAAGGGCAATATACGAGCGTAATATAGGTAATTAAACAAATTTGCCCATCCCGTGAAAAGGCAATTTGCCCCTCCTCTAAAAAGGCAGCATTGCCCACCCTGCCCACCCTGTGAAAAGGGCAGCATGGGCTTTGCCCACCCTGCCCACCCCGTGCCGGCATGCTTGCGTGCCACCCGTTGGTTCGAATGCTGTCCCGTAGCTGACATAACTGCAGAAACAGTGGCACGTGCATTCCTGGCATCGTGGGTCAGTAGATTTGGCGTCCCATTGTTCTTAGTTACGGACCAAGGCCGCCAATTCGAAAGTACACTTTTTGCCGAACTATCGAAGGTTATCGGTTTTCACCGCCTCCGTACATCACCCTACCATCCCCAAAGCAACGGAATGCTGGAACGGTTCCACCGTACCCTTAAAAGCGCCCTAATCGCCAGGAAGCAGGAATGGTTAATAAGCTTACCTGTAGTCGAATTATCCCTGCGTTCTATTCCTAACGACAGTGGTTTCTCGCCTTTCACCGCAGTCACCGGTTCTCCCATTCTCGCTCCCCACATGTGCTTTAACAACGTAAGACAGGACACGGAAGCTCATTCTGACTTCATCAAAAAATTCGCAACTTGTGTAGAATCTACTGATTTTTCCTCCCTCGCTTTCGGTAGACATCATGCTCCTAACAAAAACCCCACCGAGTTCAACATAAAAGTAGACGATTTTGTTTGGGTGCGAGTCGATAGGGTTAGGCGTCCACTTGAAGCTCCTTATGAAGGACCTTTCCCAGTGTTAGACGTAGGCCCTAGTACGGTCAAGGTGAAGTATCCGTCTGGCAGAACCTCAGTTATTTCGAAAGAAAGGTTAAAACCGGCTAACATTGTTGTTCCTACTAAATCTAATTTTCACAGGCCAACTCATTCCAGAAACACGCCTACCGGTGCGACCTCTGCTAGAGATGAATCACCTCCTGATCCGGATCAACCTAGTCCTACGAAATGCAGTTCAAAGAATGCGAAGCAAAGCCCGAATCCGCAAAATACCAGCAGCCCGGAGCCTCCCACTGTGGACAAGTCAACTCTCAAGCGATCTACTCGTACAAACTGTCGTAACAAGAAGAAAGTGACATTCCACATCCCACCTTATTCACTCCGATCGCAGACAAGCAGAATACTTGACAGCTAAAACTTTCCGCTGACTCCATCACTTGCATGGGGCTATTGTAGTGATCATGGGTATCAACATTGTAACTGTGTAAACGCATTTTTGATGTCGTTAAATTCACTCTCCTTTCAAGTTTCTGTAGTGATGATTATCTCATTTTCTCTAGTTTTGGTGACTCATAAATCACTGGTAAAAGATGTACATTTTAGAGAGACATCGCTCTCGCGTCGCAATGTATTTCCTTCTCGCCAAAACATTTCTTTGTGGCGAGCGGCCTATGATATTGAATCTTGTTTGCCTCCAAAGGCTTGTGCACGTTCGCGAGCGCGATTATAAAAAAGTAATCTGCGAGCAAAAGACACACACCACGCGCTCGCATCCGATCTTAGATATTATACGGCTGATTACAATTTGGCTGATTTTCAGTACTTCAGATTGGGTGCTAAGATATTACGAACGAAGTAACGAACCGTGCAAAGATAGACGGTAACTCTATAAAGTTAAGACAGAACATTACAGGACCTTAATTTCATCCTCAGGGAAGACAGAACATGCTTAGCGGTTCATCCGTGGTTCAAGCGGCAGCGCAGACAACCGTAGACGACGCGCAAACTATAAACGCTCGCCCGCGCGTATTCATATAAACATTTCCCATGTTTTAACAGCATCAGATCAAGTGATTTCTGACTCTTAGTGCAGCGCATATGTACGCGAGTAGAAAAATAGAATGTCCTTAACCACGGATGTTTGGGGTGTTCCGTAATTACGCGTGAATCACGCGTGGCATGTCACCTAGTGCTGTATTCACTGATGTTGCATGCTGGCTGAACTGAGTTTTAGAATTGGCATTACTGAAGCCATTTTGAAACACTACGGTACACGTCCCTCCAAGAAGCGGGTGATTGCTGGAGTCAGAGCTAGGTGTCAGTCGCGAATAACGAATGACGAAATAACGGAGGTTGATTAATTATGAATGCAACTTTCTCAATGATCTAGCCGAAGCATCATACAACCACATGCCGGTTCGCTGCTATCGACTGTGAGGTGCTGGACACCGAATGCCCGTCTTGTCAAGTGAATTTTTACTTAAAAATAATTTCGACTAAAAATTTTGAGAGTTTTTCGTCATCTTTACAAAAAGATACATCAAAATGATCGTCTATCAAGTGGTCAACTGTACAGACAATCATAGTTGATGGATTTAGTCGTGAGGTTCATAATGTGAGAAAACAAAAAATGTTCTTGCAAAAATGTCTGCCATTGATAAAGCGGCTGGTGTGTGAAACGTTTGGCGCATAGCATTTGCGTTTTTAACATGCTCGCACATTGGAATAATTTTTGGGGAGTGACTATCAGCATTTTTGTCTTTTTTTTGTTTTGATGGAAAATCAAAGCCCAACAGTATTTGGAAAATTTCCGAAGTAATAACGAACAAGAATGTAAGTAAAAATGATGCACTCAATTAGTTATTGAAGAATTATAATAGTTCTCAGAATGCAGTCGAAGAAATGAGCTCACATTTCAGCAAAGTATTTGAAGACTCACCGAACTGAGAAACTCTGGTCTCAACAATACCATCAGAGACAGGCACTTGGAACATTGACATCTCCGTTTCTTGTGTACACAGAGAATCAATGGAATTGAACGTTAAAAAGGCTGCACTGTAAATTGAAAAAGTCTAACACGGTCTAGGTGTGATGATGTGGGTCTAATGATTTATTTAATCCTGTTTTAAAGGAGCATAGGCCCCGTAGATTATTTTTCTAGTCATCGTACAATAGATAGTAACTGTGATCTCTATGTCTCATACATATAGAGATCTAAAATAATGAAGTCAAATTTTGATTTAGACCGTTAGACCTTTTCAATTTACAGTGTGGAAGCGATGACCTCCCTCCATCCGTGCTGCGAAGAGCTGCAGTAGCACTTGTGGAACCCTCGACCCATTTGTTCAATCTATCAATAATTGACAAGATCATTCCGGTACCATGGACAGAAGCATAGGCCTACGTGATACCAATTCCGAAAAGGAAACTCGCACCTTCTTCACTAGGCCACGCTGACGGTACAATAGGAATGCGAGTGGAGGTAGAAGTCATCTCCATCAATTGATGCGAGCTCGTCTCCACCGCGGACTTCGGTTCGATTCCCAAGTCGGACGAGTGTGGGGTCGGAGAATCAAGGATGTTGCTGTCTTGTATTAACTTAGATTAACTAGTTGTCATTCTCTTTAGATATTCAATGTACTGTGACAGACCTTTGTTGTCAAGTCAAAAGGACGATGGAACTGTGCAGAAGTGTAAGTAAGTAAAATATTCTGTATGAAAGACGACGCTCAGAAATGTGATCGAAAAACGAACGACAATGGTAGCACAGCCATCGATACTTGCTGCGAAACTACATAGACAGAATTGCCGATGACCGCAGAGCAAACGAAAATGTTCGGAATTTTGTCGCTGGTGCTGAGCCAGGTGTCTCTGAAACGCTCACCCAAAACGCTTCGAAAGCATTTCTTTCAGGGTAACGTACGGAGTCATCTCATATTGCAAAAGTAGTATTCTGTACTCATGCATCACAGGAGCTCTCAAAAGTCAATTTTCGTACAGTGAGGTGCATGTAATAAGTAGATAAAATATTGCAGAGGAATTTCAAAGTAGAGGCGGGAAAATGTGCTCTCTTCGCAACTGAGGAGATGAACTACAAAAGATCACTGTATAACAGTGATGATGGATTAATTACAGCACGAAGTTGCTCTAAGTTATTCAATATCAAGCACTAGGCTAAATACAAATTTTTTTAATACGTCACTTTCACGACATTATTGCAGCAGGCCTACATAGTCATGTTATATGAGCGTGTACTGCTTCTGTAACCCTTTTTATTGTTTATTCAGTGTCAGTTATTAATATTAAGTAAAGTAACACTATTTATTTAGCAAAGTGCGTTTCATCGAATTTTGAGAAATACATATTTGCTTTTCATCGTAAAAGCTGAATCTATTTATTTAACAACATAATTGATAAGCCTCAATCGAATACAAGGACAGTAAAAAGTATTTTATAAAAAACATGTTTAAAACATGCTTTTTTGAAAAAGACGTTTTAAACATGTTTTTAACCCATCCTGCCAGGCGAGACACCGAAAGGAAAATATTCAAGTGGTGTCGCTATTAGTGCAGTATACCCTGTTGTAAAGAATAAGTAACTGAGATGCAGATAAATCGTCATCCGAACGGACTCCTGCAATTAATGAAACAATTCAAATATCGTTCTCAGAGTTCGGGTTCAAAATGGCTGAAATGCATCTTGTCTAACAGAATAATAATTGTATCATCTTCAGGGCTGTTAGATTTGCTGGATCCAGCAGTCGGTTGCTGGAAGCTGGATCCAGCAATCTATTTGTTGGATCCAGCAGCTAGATCCAGCAAATATCAGTTTATGTTCCTCTTGGTTTAGATAAACGTAATATGTAAGCATGCGTAAGAATTGCCTTGATTTGGCCTGCTCTCATGTTCGTATTCGTTTTATAAAGAATGAATTTCAACTCGTTCATTATTTGGGAATATAGTGGTGGGCCTACGTCTACAAAATGGATACTGATACAGCTACTAGGTCTGGATTACAACGAGACCTGAAATGTAAGCTATTCTTTATTGATCAGGATTTTTAGTCTTGATTTCCTTCAGGCAGCTTTGCTTGTCGTGATTTATTTAGATGTCAGTATATCCGTTTATTGAACATAAAAGCACTGAATTTTTGTAATGGAAACTAACTAAGGCTATATTTTACCTTAAGTTTCTAGTAATAAATGAATTTAAAAAACAAATAGTTCTCGAATACCAGTAACCTAACCATATCCCTCTCTAAATTATGGTCTTACCAAGTGATCATATCAGTAAATTTAGGTTCGATGTGTCTTAAGGGAATAGGCTGCGTGTATTTACACCCCGCAACGATGAAACATAAGTATATAATTAAATAATTAAAGCTAGTCCATTTATCCAATGACAGCACATGTATTGATGGGTAGTGAAGTCGGACTGTTAGGTCAATCGGAATCGGAGTCCAATACATCATCAATATACTGATGATTCCAGGAAACAATTTCATTCTCCAATTCCTCGCAGTCCTCATTGAATGCGATTTTGAGAATCTTTTGGAAATTGTATCGTATGAATAACTAATCATTTAGTCTCTCTGAGGATAAGTTGGCGCGGAGACGATTATGAACCAATCTGTGCCTTGAGAACGCTCGCTCGACCATCGCTTCTGACACCGTCAATTTCATTATAATATTAACAACAGTTTGATGAATACGGTGGTCTGTTTTGACTACATGATTTTCTAGAATGAGATTGTCTTCCAGTTTTGAGTGTTCTTCCGAAAATTATTGAAGCCGATTTGCTGACAATAACGCTTTTAACCAACTCAGGATTCTTGCAGAATTATGCTTCAAATCAATTTTTTCCAATAATTCCACAGCATCATTCGGCAAACCAAGAAATTGTATAAAGAATGCCGCCACTTGACAAAGCAGTCCATTCGAGACCATTGTCCAGCGCTTTAAATGAAACTCCAATAACTGCGCTTTCACCTCCTCCGTCAACATGACGTTTTCTAACCACGAGACTTTAATTTTGCTGAAAGCAACTATTACATCGCGAATATTCGCCATATCTTTTTGAATATTCATCAATCGATTTACGACTTCCGAAAGAATGTGTTTCGATTGTTCGAAATACTGTTGGTCATTCTGAGTACCGAGCTGCAGTTTCATGGCCTTTATCATGGCTTCGTACTTGAATTCCACCTCGTCGCGCTATACCTTGATAACTCCCCGGATTTGATAAACTCCTCCAATTTGCCAAGAGCGGATTTCACCACATCAGCTTTCTGGAAAATGTCACCGAGAAGCAAGTTCATTACATGAGCTACGTGTACATACACATCCTGCATTGATGATCAACGGATACATTTCATTAATATCTCGTAAAGACTTCTGCATGTTGGCTGCATTGTCTGCTATATTCAAAACCACTTTGGCTCCTTTTACCTGTAATTCATCGATCAACTTTTTCATTTCGGAGGTAATGAATTTAGATTTCTTATCATTTGTTGCAATGCTTTTCCAGTAAAATATGTCTTCTCCTGTAGAAATCACGAAGCAAATATGATGCATTCCATTGATGGAATTGGTCCAGTCATCAGACATAATTGAAACCATCTTTCCTAAGCCATCTGAAAAGGAATAATTGAGTGAATTTATATTTCGTTAGCGTATGATGCATTGGAAAATTATGTGTAGGATGGAAAAGAAAGGCATGAACATAATGATAACATCGAATAAGTAAATTATTTAGTTGCATATTAACATTAATTTGATCTACGTGTATTGTATAATAGTACTGATACTTGAATAAGCGCATTACCGAAATAAGCATTTTGATTCTGATGACAAGCGTTATCTGAACAATTCTTCATGTACAAAACTGAATCTGGAAAGATTTATCCACTTTAAAGTGGATAAACATGAATAGCTCTAAATAAATTGTATACTGGTACTATACACAATTCATGATTTTAAGGTTTATTAACCCGGAGGATATATAATTTCATTTTGCTCTTCATGTTGTTCTATCTAATTACATCAAAAATTTATCGGTAAAAAGATATCAACCATAGCATTCGATGAACCTATTAAAAAATACCGGCCTATTGTATGATAGCTCTCGCACTAATACAGTAGTTTATACCATAGTTTATATCTTTCTTTCATACCGTACTCCTGATATCTCGAGCAGCCTAGGTATTCTTGTAGCATACGTACTCAATCATCATTACTCAACACTTACCTGCGTATTAATTATTCTCAATACCAGTGAACCAGTTGCATGTGTGAAAGTCTACTATTACTCCAAAGCAGACAAGCGCTTGTTAGTAGTAAGAAAATGGCGAACACTCGACCGGCGCCCCCCCCTCTGGAACGGCAGAGTGTCGTGGTCGGCCGCCGTGGTGCTTCGAGTCTGACTCCCCCCCTCTGGAACGACAGAGTGTCGTGGTGTGCCGGCCAAGTGGGTCCGACAGGTTCGCTGACGTCCCCCCCCTCTGGAACGGCAGAGTGTCGTGGTGGACTTGGGCGACCGCCAGGTTTTGTCTTGAGGCTATAGTGTGTGATGTTTTTCGTGCAATCTGCTGAATGTTGGGTTGAAAATGGGCTGTTTCGAGTGGAAGCAGTGCTCGGATGTGAAAACGGAGGCCAGATTCGGATTCAGCGTGAAATTCTGCATCGGTATGGTGAATTTGAACGCAATCGGAGAGAAAAAGTTTCGCTGACGTCCCCCCCTCGGCACCGACCTTCCAACTTTGCTTCTAGTGGACGGATTTTGTCGTGCAATAGCTCGTTTGAAAGCTAAGAGTGAGACAAATTCAGTGAAAGAATCGGCTTGTTCATATCTGTCTTCGTTTAGATGTGGGACGCCATCTAAGATTTTGGGACATTGGCGAAAAACGACAGAGTTAGAATTTTGGACGTTTTGGGCTGCAGCACCAAAACGAAGCATCGGATGGGAAAACGGAGGCCAGATTTGGAATCAGCTTGATGTTATTGTCCAATGAGGATCATCATCCAATGAGAATCAAGCATTTTTTTATAAATAGCGAGCCTTCCACAGTGAGAATCATTCCATCGTTGAATCACACGAGTGACGGACGCACATTTTCTCTCTCTCTATATTCTATTATCCAACTAAAATGGTAAGTCGCTACTTCCCTCCCTCTCCTCCCTTGAACGTAAACTTAATACAATCTTTTTTCATTTTCAGGCATCTACTCCATCTGCTGCACTAGTAGGACAAAATGACGGTCAAACGTTACAAGGTTCGCTCCGATCAGATCATCTACAACTGAGGCCAGTGGAAGAAACAACGAAGGTACATAATCCTACACCGCTACAGCGTAAATTTAAACAAGTCTTGCGTTATGACGATCATAGCGTAGTACTCCAAACGGGAATGCTCCCTTCCACGGATGTCAAGATAATGCGCAATCAGTATGGGGACTACATACTGATCCCCGTGAGTCCGTATATTCGCCGCCAACTTGATATTATTGAGGAGTACGTGATATTAAATATGGACATTCCTACTCCTCTTACTCAAGAGTGGAAGGCGAGAGATGACAAGGATACTCCCTATAGAAAGATTTGGGATGGTAATCACATTTGCCTACCGGTATCACATTGGTGCAGTTATTATAAAAAGGAGGGAGATCAATCAATACCCATCAGATGTGATGAGCTCGGAGAAGGTACTTGGGATATCCTTTTCAAAGTGAATGGGCTATATTATGGTCGACACAAGGATAATAAAATAGTCTCTCTCTCCATGCATATGGAACTATCCTATATATTCCAAAACCACCCAACGTGGATGACATAATTGATCAAATCCTTAACAGCAGTGGTACGAAGCGCAAGTCGGAGAAGAATGCTGCATCAAAACGCAAATCAAAGAAGGAGAATTACTAGTCCTTTCCTAACTCTACCCTATGACAATTCGCTTATGTCCTTTGAGTGTCGTAGACGCGGTCTTATTAGATACATTTTACTTCTTCGTTGCCATCATATCATTTGTGTATTTTGTCGTGAAAAGCATCGATGTAATTCTTCATTTTGTAATATGTTATAGAACGTTTCCTTAGATGTGTAAATTTCCGTTTTAGGCTTCTATCATCATTTTTATGGATTGTGAGGGTGAACCTGTACAGGAGCTCAGTGCTATTGCTATGAACAATTGGACATATCAGATTGTCAGTGTCTATCATCAACATGCCAACTGTGATCCCAATGTTGATCAATGGGCGAGAAAACACATTCATGGACTTAATCTGAAATATTTGCAAGACTATGGCTTTTCTTGTGATAGTGCTCTTCTTATTGACTTTAAACGATGGTTAGCTGCTTTCAATGTTATACGAATCTTTTTTAATAATCCTGGTAAGGAGAGGAAAGTATTTCCCAATCTAATCATTGATGATATTTTGCTCCCGCCTTGGGATAGTAGAGTGAATCAACATTATCATGAAGTCACGAAACGTTTTAAGGATTTGTGTGTTCCTATTTTGTCTGTTCGTTGTAGTAGCTACGTTCATAACCAATGCTTCTTTCCTCCTTACCTCAACACTGCCAAAGTCCTGTATGGTTATCATTGCTCGCTGTATGATAGTTACCAGCTGTATCTATTTTATCTCTTTCAAACCATTGATTTATAATGCATGCTTGTTATAGTGATTCAATAAATGTTACAATGAGAGGAGTTGTTGTTTTCATGCAATGGATGGGTTAGATAAAGGGCGATCATGTCTTTCTCAAACGACTGCGGAACATTACATTTTCATAGGCAAAGTTTAAAAGGAGCTGTTCAAGATTATGTGATAAATTTTCATAAAGATGAGACCGACATCGAAGCAGTGGTCGATGATGCTAGCACTATATTTCTAGAGATAATGAATACATTCTCTGATAGCATTATCATGGCGCGATTAGTTGCGAAAATTAAGTTTAGTCATTTTGGAAAGGAAGAGGTGGAAAGTCGCTCTTTCCATTTTGCTTCTTATTCGATGGAAGTGGTAGATCACCCCGAAGAAGTTTTTAAAAGACATATGATAAAAATTGCTGAACGTCTTAACGCATTTAACCATCATGGTAGCAGTCTAGTGATTGAAGCGATTTCAGATATTCACATTCAACTTTCCATAAAGAAAAATTGAAAATGCAGTGGTACTTGATTGTAGCACAACTGGTTTTCGAGCTATGTCTGCTCACTCTCAAAGTATATTCCTTCTGTACATGTGTCTATTACTTAGAAAAGGCTAGCAAATTCATATCTTCAAAAAGACTTGCTATAGACATCAGTAACGGTGAAACTATGTGTTGTGATGTATGTAAGCGAAACTCTACAATAAGATGCGTGACTCTGTATCGACTGCTACACCTTTAGCATCTCGCGCACATGCCATATCTCTTTTCAACAGTATTGAACCCCATCTCAATGTAAATGATAGAGGAGAAATCATTACAGATGAAAATAAAGTGATTGATGCTTCACGTTATGAAGACTTGATTCAGTATGCGACACGTAGAAAGCGCCGTCAGGGCTATGTTCCACCTGGTTGGTCATACTTTCTTAAACTATTGAAAAAGCATAATGTGTCAAAATTTGCTTTGAATAATGAGACATTGAAAGAACTTGATTCAACAGTGGCTACTGCTCCAATGCTTCAGACGATAAAAATGCCAACAAATTGGTTTAAGACGTCACCTGCTACATCCCCTCCCACACTCACTAAGCAAACAAGAGGAAGAACTCGACGTAGATCTACATCACCACTAAAACTAGTAAAAGGAAAACGTAAAACAGCTCCTCCCAGGAAATACATGTTCTCAGACTATTAATATGAAGCAGATGTGTTGCTTGCCATGTAATGAGCCGCCAGAGGTGAATGTCGTTGTCACTTGCACTTGCTGCGCCAGCTCTCATAATGAAACCCCTAAGCAATGTGAACACGATCGCAAAACCGCTAAAGCTAAATGCTGCAGTTGTTGTAAATGTAGAAAGGCAAGAAAACAAAAAGATGAGAAGGAGGAAAAAGAGTCAGTCGTCATCGACTGAGCGTTTGAAGTCAATCTATTATGATGTAAAACATCCGGCAGGATTTGCATCTATCAAGAAATTATCAAAAGCGAGTGGTCTTCCACAATCACAAGTGAAACGATGGTTAAAGGGTCAGGCTACCTATACACTCCACAAACAAGCGAAAAAGAAGTACCGCACCCTCCATTATATTGTTCATGACATCGATGAACAGTGGCAAGCAGATTTGTGCGATGTCGCTTCCATTTCAAAGCATAACTCGGGCAATAATTTTATTTTAACCGTCATTGATATCCCCTCGCGTTATGCGTGGGCTCAACCTTTAAAAACTAAAGAAGGGAAAGGAGTAGCAAAATCATTCCAAACAATTTTTCGAGAAGGTCGGATTCCAAAAAGAATTCAGAGTGATCAAGGAAAAGAGTTTGAAAATATGCATGTGAGAAGATTATTTGAGAGGCATGATATTGAGTTGTTTAGTGTAAAGAGTGCTTATAAAGCTGCATTCGTTGAACGTTTTAATCGCACATTAAAAAATCACTTGTGGCGACATTTTACTGCCAACTTTACACAAAATTGGACAAAGGTTCTACAAGATACACTCCATGCCTACAATCACTCTATCCATCGTTCTATTGGACTCAGACCAGTAGATTAAATGCTGACAATGTAGATAAAGTGCGCGAATCATTCCAACGTAAACGCACTCATGTGAAAAGTGATGTGAAAATTGGTGATAAAGTTCGTATCTCAAAAGTGAAAAGTGTTTTTGCTAAAGGGTACCTTCCGAATTGGACAGAGGAGGTATTTACAGTATCAAGGATTAATCAAAAAGACTCTCCAACCACCTACAAGTTGAAAGATTACGATAATGAAGAAATTGAGGGTAGCTTTTACCGCGATGAGATTGAGGTAGTCACTGAAAGTGAAACATATTTGGTAGAGAAAATCATTCGATGTAAAAAACGGCAAGGTGAAGAATGGTGTCTTGTTAAATGGACTGGTTATCCTTCAAGTATGAACTCTTGGATGCGTTGTGCCGACATCTTTCATCTAAGTGATCGACAGTGATTCATGCAAAGTTGTAACTAACAATGTTTAGGGTTTGAGCTATGAATCCAACTGTCTCATTTTATTCACGACCCTCCTATGTAAGTGGTGGAGGACAAATTTACATCGGCGCTCGCCGCCAACGTGGAGGTAGCATACTTGGTGCACTGAAATCTGTTGTAGCACCTCTCATATCCAATGTCGGTAGATCTTTAAAACGAAATGTTTTAAGTAATGCCGTTGGCTTTGCTGGTGATGTTGCTAGTGATCTTTCCAGAGGTAGAAGTTTTAAGAGCAGTTTGTTGAATCGTGGGAAGGAACGCGGTTTAAAAACATTGAAGCAGACCTTTGCTGGTGTTACTCAAGGAAAGAAATCACCTAAATGAATGAATAAAGGAAGGAGGAAACATCGCGGAGCTGGTAAGGTGCGATCTTCAGTCGAAAGGCATTCACGCAAACGTCGTAGAGGCTCTAATCATTCATCAGGCGCTAAACGACGACGCTGCTATAACTTCTAATCATGGAGTGTAAAACTTCCGGTTTTTGTTTGTTTGATCAACAAGCCATACAGACAGATATTCTTAGTTCAAGTATTGTAGATTATCATCCTCGAACAGCTGAGAATGCTGGCCCCATTGAATTTGTTATTCCTGGTGGTAGTGATGACTACATAGATTTGAGTTATGCGATGCTTGATTTGAGGTTTAGAATTCAGCAAGCAGATGGAACTGCTATTGACGATACACATAAAGTTGGACTGAACAATTTACCATTGACTACATTACTTCGCGATTTTTCTCTAACGATTGGAGAGCAGCAGGTGGAAGGTGGTCAAAGCGATTATCCCTATAAATCATATTTCAATCATGTATCACAGTTTCATCAAGCAGCACAAAAAAGTCATATGGAAGCCATGGGATGGTATAGAGATGAAGCAGGAAAATTTGATGTTGAAACAAACAGTGGCTTTGTAAAGCGATCTGCTATGATTAAAGATAGTAAAGTATGTCAGCTATA
Organism: Prostheceraeus crozeri; assembly: GCA_907163375.1. NCBI lineage: Eukaryota > Metazoa > Platyhelminthes > Polycladida > Euryleptidae > Prostheceraeus > Prostheceraeus crozeri. The sequence goes on along the minus strand of CAJQUW010005375.1, from coordinate 117,393 downwards.
TGGTCCGCTGAATTTATACTTCTTTAGACAGTCAAAGTTTTTACTCTGTAATACCAGCATGCGACTCAAGCTGACATTGAATAAGCCTGAATTTGCGCTGAATGCATTTGCTAAAGTTGACAATTTTAGAATTCATGTGGAAGATATTGCACTTTACATTCGTCGAGTAGTACCGAATCCAAGTGTCATTAGAGGACATGCTGAAGGTCTTAACCGCCAAAATGCCATTTACCCCGTTCAGCATACAAAGCTTCTCACCTTTACAATTCCGAAAGATCAAAAGAGTTTCATGAAAGATGGCCTCTTTCCATCGGAAGCACCGAAGCTCTTCATGGTGGCAATGGTTGAAAATGATGCATTTAATGGTAATATAAAGAAGAATCCTTTCAATTTTAAACACAATCAGTTAAGTGAAATTGCTTTACGTGTAAATGGTGTGAGTAATCCTGGTCCACCCTACAAACCAGATTTTGCTGCGGATCAATTTATGCGCAGTTATGTTGACTTTATGGATGTCTTTGGTTTTTACAATACGGATGACACCAACGGACTCACTATGAAAGAGTTTAAGAGTGGATATACTATTTATTCATTTGATTTGACTGCTGACAACGATATTAGTGCACCCTATCGTCAAGCGAACGTGCCTCATAATATTCGTTTGGATTTGACGTTCAAAAGAACACTACCTGAGACGATCAATGTATTAATTTATGCAGTCTTCGATTCAAATATTGAAATTACAAAGTATCGTGACGTGATTCTTCAGTATAATCGTTAATGAGTTGGTTGACTGCTGACGATATTAAGACTAAAGTGCAGCGTAATGCAGACGAAGCGACGTTGAAAGCTTTCGATAATGTCTATTCACTCGATACCTTACCACCTGCAGTAAATCACTATCCCATCTTTATTCTGCTAAACACTCATTCGCAGAATTTAGGCGGTGAGCATTGGAAAGCGATCTTTATTGGAGAAGACCGACGTGGTAAACTATTTGACTCTCTTGCTCAACCTCCAAATATAACAACACAGCAGTGGTTGAGAAAACATACGCGTCAATATCAGCGAAATGAACGCATACTACAACATCCACTTTCATCAACGTGTTGTGCTTTTGTACTGTACTTCATCTTAAAACGTTTACATGTATCTTGATTTGTATCTGTTATTCAAAACTTTTCATGTAATCCATCCTCTAATGAAAAAATGATTTGTAAGTTCTATCATGATTTGAAATAAAAACATCATGTTGGAAAAATTGTTTTCTATTTTACAATCCGCTGGGTACGTACATACTCGATGAAATAGTCTAGGATCACATTTGCTTGTACATGAGATTTTAGTCCAGTAATGATCACTTTACTATTATGAAAGATTGCCACATGCACAGGTAACCAACAACTAATGAGAGCTGCAGGAAAAAGTTCGGGTTCATAACACAAATTGTAACTGCTGGTACGAATCTTCAAAAAATGATACACTTTCACTCAATTGAGTAGAGATCACCATATTGTCCACAGTCAGATTCGACATCACACACCTCTCCCTCTTCCATATCCGACGTAGTAGTCTTTGTAGCTCTAAGCGCATTGACTGCGCCGATGAATGAGAAAGGGCGCCGAGAATCTGTACAGTCCCATTTGGGAAGAGTTGAAGATTCCGTGAATTGTTCATCTTCACCACTAACATTTGAGGTCGGCCCGGGTAATACTTGCTGTTTGGAAGGTGTTGGTGTAATGTTGTGAGATAGATTTTGGTGTAGAGTCTGAAGCGACGGAGAATGTTGACGATGGTGTAGCGATGGCGCTTCATGATAAAAGAATGAGTAAATTGAGCGATGTACCTACCTTTTATACTTTTCCCAACTACCTTGATGAAATGTGAAGTTAGTATGAAGTTGGGAATGATAGAGTTGAATTCGTCGATTGTTGACGCGCAACCAGATGCGATTTCCAATACGTGAATGTCTTTTCATATAGAAGTATTTCAAATCCTTCATGATATGATGTAGAGATTGAAAATGACGATAAGATAAAGCAAACTCTCTTCTCACATTTCCAGTTGAATCTTTGAAATAGACTTTTCGATCATGATCCGTTTCAATACGTTGTAGGGAATCTAATTTCCAACTCATGGTGCGTGGTAGTCATGTCTGATTAAGATTTGCATAGTAGGGCGATGAACTCACGACGAATAAATGTCATGATGGAGCGATGTATGTATCTTCTATACTTCTCCCAATTGTATTTGCGAAATGAGAAACAGTTTGCGGAATGAGAATGGCAGATTTGAATTTCATTTCTGTAATGTTGAAGCCAAACTTGATCACCCAAGGAGATGAATCTTAATGTTTCAAAATATTCCAAATCCCTCATGATATCATTGAGGTTGACAAATTGTCGCCATGTTAATGTAATACCTCTTGATGTATGACCATGAGAATTTTTGAAATGTACGTTTCCATCACGATCAACTCTGATATATTGTAGAGAGTCCAAAATCCAAGTCTTCATGATGTTATGCAAAGCCGCAGATCAGCAATATAAAAATGTCGTTTTATCATATTTTGCTTAGCAATGCGGCTACAAAGAGATTTGCTAGTAATCGAGCCGCACTCTTTTCTACTCCCATTGATCATACACAACAGCTAAATGTAAATTGGGAAGTGGGTGTCACTCAACTTGTTTATAGCAACTGTGTCTATACTTTTGATCATGAGGTGATGACTATTAATATGAGACGTACAGCTGCTTACCAATGTGAAAAGGGCTGCCGAGTATACATTCCACAGTGGCCAAAGAAAGATCTCTTATCATGTAAAAAGTTTATATATGATTTCCTGAATAAAGCGTGTAAACATATTGTCCAATTTACTCCGCACAATGATGATCATAATTATGTACATCATGTAGTTGAGAAAGCTTGGATTGTTGGTTTAAGTCCAAGTTTAAGAAATGATTTAGGCTACCTCGCTAGCGCCTTAACAAGCTATGATAATTTTAACGTTAATTACCACCCAAGTGGTCATAAACAGTTAATATATCGAGAGGAAGCTTATTATGTAGATCTTATTCCAAAAAATGAGAAGTCGTTGGTGAAGAAGATTGTCATTAAGCCAAGAAAGACAAACATGACTCCTGAAACATTATTGAAGAAATTTAATTATCTCCTTCGAGTTGATGGTAAACAAGTGGCAACATTGACTTATATCAAATCATCTAATCATATTGCAATAAGTAAATTAAATGATGATGATCTAGTATTAGTTTGTTCAAAAGATTTTCATCAGTTCTTACGACATCGTTCTGCAGTTGTTCATGGAAAATTTGATATGCAACATTTACCATGTGAAAGGTCAAATCAATTTGATACAGAATGGACCGTATCTTTATACAGAAAGTGTGTAGAGCCTTTAGGTGGCATCTTACATGAAACAAGAGTGTTGATGCCTCGCATTATTACTTCGGTTAAATTGGTTGTAGATTATTTAAATGAAGTGATTAATGAGCAACATATTTCATTTTCTGAAAAAGAAGGTACTTTGTCTCTCACTATAAGTGGAAAAGGTATTGAACTAATTATGGATAAAACTCTAATGGACATTTTAGGTTTTGATCAAAATATCTATAAAAGTGGTACTGTAACCAAAGCTAGCGCAGACATGTCGCTATCGCGTCGTATTAACTATTTTCAGATATATTCCAATATTGTTGAAGATGTACGTGTGGGAGATGTTGAAGCTCCATTGCTAGCAATGATACCATACCAGCCAAAAAGCTGCAGTATTTTATCTGAGCATACTTTCAAGAAAGTGCATTATACAAAGCTGAAATCAAACTACATCCCACAAATTGATATTGCAATTTATGACGATGCTGGTGCGTTGATTCCTTTTCATAAAGATGCTGTGACAAGTATCACACTCCATTTCCGAATGAAGAGTTAATGCAAAAGTATGCTAATATATTTTTCCAATGTGAATAATATGGAAAGTGAAAATAAGGACTCGTTTTTAATCTACTTGCCCAGTAATGCTTCTATGAATAAATTTCCCAAAAATAAACCATCAGACTATCGAGTAGAATTAAATCGCCCACTACATTTAGAAGGTGAATGGGAGGTTGGCGTTTCTAGTATTTGCTATGATAGCAATATTCAGAATGTGAATGATTTGGAAGAAATGATATTGACTCCTCGCACCCATGATGGAATAACGATGAATAATGCATTCCAGTTCCTATACAATTTAACGTCAGATGGAAAGTGGAACTATGAATGGATTCAGATAAAATCAGATTATTATGATCCATTTGGGAATGAGAAAATTATTAAGGCATTCACCAGTGGTCATTGTTCCATCATGAAGAATAAAAATCAGAAAGCTTATGAGTTTACTATCTATCATTGGAGTGGGAGACAGTTCCTTCGCTTTCATTCTTTTACTAAAGGTCTTACACTGAGGTTGGATAATGAATTCTATCCACATGTCGGTTTTGGCCATGGACTACATCTAACGTCAATTGCTACTGGAAATGTTAAAAAAGTTTATTCAAATCGAATCAACAAATTTCATTATAGATTTAAAATATTTGATGAAGATGTTGTAGAATGTGAAGAACGCATCATTTTAAAAAAGCGTGGTGTTCAGCCTCTATCACTTATTGAGTTAGTAAAACGATGGAATGGGACTGTGGGTAAGAAGTATGGAGAGAAAATTATGGCGGACAAAAATAAGTTGGTTATTCAGAAATATAATGACAAACTTACAGTTTATTTCTCTCCAACCTTGCGCCATTTTGTAAGACATCCAACCCCTATTATTGGAAGCGGTCTGGTGTATGCTTCTCATGAATATCACACTAAAGCTGATTCAGTTAATGATGAATGGTGGGTGGACATCTATGGCGATCGCATCAAGAAAATTTACCAGTCTTATGAAGAATCTAAAGTTGCTATCAATATAATGCCGCGTCTATATCATACAGTTGAAAGCTTCATTCATGTAGTAAATCCTTATATACAACAGAAGTTGAAGCATGTGATGAAAAGTAAATATGATGTAAAGACACACCACATTTCGTTTTCAATTGAAAATCAACGCGTTGTTCTGAAACTGGGTGATGACATTCAATGTCAATTGAGTAAAAATTTGAAAAAAACTCTTTGGTTTTTCAATGCTACAAACTGTGTTTACTGCTGCGCATACGATTGGTATAGAAACGCCAATGACACTTGATAAACATGAACAGCACCTTTACATTCAAAGTGATTTGATTCTACCTATTTCTGTTGGTGAGAAAAAAGAATGCATTTTACGTGATTTCATTCATGATAAAGACGCTTCATATGGAATAGTCGAGAAGATGTTTGAATCTATTTTCTATCATCCCGTCGTCAAACAAACTATACCCTCTATTGCTATCAAAATTACCAATGGTTTACAAGAGTGCATCCATGTGAAAGATACTAAATCCCTCGTAACTTTAGTGTTTCGGAAAACAAAGTGAAGTCATTGTGATATGTTTATTGAAATAAAAATATGCGTATGAAAAGGTCTTTTCACAGATATAGGGGGAATGGGCTGACTGTAGGCATATATTCACAAGGAAGAAACGATCTAAAGCGATACATAAAACAGCAGTGTTTATCTACAGAAATCAACATGGAAATACTAAGTTAAGGATGATTATGCTAAGACGTCTCCTGAATGTGGTAGTGTGAGTTTAATTCTTTTGGGTGGTGGTATGTCTGTATCAGGATGTCCATGTGGAAGAGATATGTTATGTCCTATCCAACACCTCTTATCCTCCCATGCTGAAAGCGCCCGTTTCCTAAAAGTATGAGTTTTGATCCCATGCGACTTAGATTTTAAGATTGTCATATTGACAAACGTTATATTTTTATTTCTATAGGCTTTCCTGAAATTTTTATGTTTCATGTTAGAGACCAATGATCTTGATATGCCTTTAGCACGCTTAATACTATCGTCGCTATCCCTTAATTTCATACTGTACATTTGTGGTCGGAGGAGAATCATTTCATCTATTTCCTTCCCTGCTGTCTCATCCTTAAAGCAGCCAAGTTTTGCCTTATTTTTGATGGAGTAGAGTGGGTGATCAGTAGGATAATTTGATGTATCAAAATATCTTTCTAAAGATTTTCCTACTTCATTGAAATTTAAATCTTTTTGAGTGGTAATACCTAAGAAGAAACTATCTGTATCACCACCCAACAAACGAGCCTCTTTTACAAGAGGACATGGTTTTAGTATTTTATAAAAGAGTTGGTACATTTCAAGCTTAGAGTAATCTAGTACAGCTTGACCAATATAGATGGGCTTGCACAACTCAACTTCAGATTTTATCATTTTAACACCTACAAGGTCCTCATCGATGATGTCTCTATCGATGAATAGAGGTGATGAGACCAATTTCTTAAATTTTGTTCATCAACGACTAGTTTGTAGTTCATACGTTTTCTAACATCCTCCATGGTCTTTCCGAAAAGACTGTTATTCTTATATTTATAAAAATCCTTTTCAAAATTATTTTGGGCTAGTGCACGTTTCTGGCTGTTGCTATCAATATATGGTTTGAGGAAGGCTTTCTGTCTAAATTTAATAATGCGGTGAACTCTTTTTAAAATCATGCCCATTTCTAAATAAAATTTTAAGATGCTTAAGTGAACTAGATAGTTTTCCTTATCACATTGGGTGAGTAAAAGTTTGCGGCAAGGCTTAAAGTCGGGCTGACCGCATGATTCTAAATCTTTATGAAATTGTTTCATAAAGTCGGAAAACATATCTTTGGTCACTTCACCTGATTCGGGTGCGAGTGGAAAATCTACGGTTTTATGTTTAATATTATTTGGATAGATAAGATCTATCTCAAAATAATATCCCCAATCACCTTCATCTGGAATTGCTAGTATGTTAGAAGAGTTGGAGAGATGCTGAATTTCACTATCATCTAACCAGCTAAACTCAGAGTGAGGGAGTGGTTTGGATAGTGAACTACCATATAAATTATTTTGGTCATAATACTTAAGATGAGTCTGATCATCGCCTACTAATTTTGATTTTAACCTATGTTTATTTACAAATGTGAGACCACCGCGAATTCCTCGCTCAAATAAATTATACATCTCTGGATCTTGTAAGAGATGAATGGTCTCACCAGTCATTTTAAAAGCAGACTTAAAGGACATGGCTGGCAGACTGACAAAGTGGACGGGATCTAACTTATCTTCTTCTAATGCCACTCCCAGCAAAAATACATCTAACTTAAGATAGGCAATCATATATTCGCCAAATGTATGGCAGTCAAATTTTATCCATGCATCTTGTGCATGATCATAATACTCAGTCTTACATTCTGTGCCGGTCAAATCATTTTTAAATTTATCTATGGGTGGACGAGAAGTCTCGCCGAGTTTACTAATCGCATCAAAATATGCATATGGAAAGACTCCTTTCCGTGTGATGACTTCATCGGTTAGATTTGGATATTGTTTCTTAAGATTTTGTGTTAGTGGAAGAGACTTTAGATTTTGTACGAGAGAGGCCAGTGATGCAGTCATAAATTGGTAGGAATCTAAAAATTTTATATCAAAATAGACCGTCTTATTTTCTTTAGTTTTATCGACAGGCACTTTTGCTGTCATGGCCATAAACTTCTCTCTCGTTTGTGCTATTACATCAAGCTTCCACTCTTTCATTTGACCTAAACCTCCTTTTATTATCATATGGATGTCGTAGCCCTTGAAATTATGGAAAATGACGGGTAATGTACGCCGTTTCATCCTAAGTGAAAAATTGCATTTTGAACATAGTGCGTTTCTAAATTTACCAGTGATGTGATCATGGTCGCGCACTTTCTTAATCTTATCATCATCAAATGTTTTACTACATTTGGGGCAAACGTTGCAACTATCAAATTTTTCTTGATCATCTGCTGTCACATACAATGATCTGCGATAGAGTTCACCATCATACTTTTGTTGAAATTTTACAGCCTGTTCGAGGAATTGTAGGAATTGGTAAATACAGTCCTCACCTTGCCAGACGTGCATTTTATTTTTTCTATTTTGGAAATGGTCATGCCATACTTCATAGCAGGAAATGGCTGCTGATCGATGGGTGTTATCATCGATATAGCATTCGATGTCAGCATAGATGACACGAAGAGGACTTAGCTCATCGCCATTCTCTCTATATGAAAACTCCTTATCTTTGGGCATGCGCTCCATTTGTAGTTTACCTCGCTTACACCATTCGTAATGAGTTTCAAATCTATTTTTGCTCCTAAAGTTGCGAATGCATCTGTCACAGTAATGAATCTCTGATGAGCTAGAATTTCTTAAGTGGTGGTATAAGCGAGAAATTTTGGGAATACCGCAGTAGTGCCATTCCTCACTATCATCCTGTCTTACTAATAAAAGGTTGACAACGTGGTCATAACTACTCGAACGCGAGTTGTAGCGGACACCCTTCAATCCCTTTTCCCAAACATGGAGAACTATTTTGATGTTGTTCAATTTTTCAAATTTTTCTATATCTTTAATTTTCATATCTTCACTATTGCAGTCATCAAACTTTAATTCATTCTCCCACTGTTGATACTTGCTCTTACGGTATCAGCTATACTGTACATCATTATAGTGGAGAATGGAGAGGACGGCATACTTAAAACATTGCGATTCGCAATCTACAGAAATGACTGCTGCTTTATTTCTTAAATTTTTCGGAAGTTTAAAGGAGCCTCGTCCAGAGTAGTTCTCTAATAAAGTGATTTTAATCATGGCAGTCTCAATACCATCAAAAACGAGTCCACTATCACGCTCGTTAAATTTATCTATGTTTAATTTTAACCCTTGGATATGAAAATTTATCCAAGACTCGCAGTCTACAACTTCGGTTGCAGGAGAGGAGGGTATGTGAAACTCCAACCTCTCTACTATTTGACCAGTATGGTGGTCGATTTTTACATATTTTATTTTGAGATAGATGAGCGCCTTCATTCTAAAATTGACTAAATTGTTGAAGAGCGCACCAATCAAAGATGAATTTTGATGAAACCATTCTTCAAAGTCAGTAATGGTTTCTGAGGATTCCATCTGGTAGTTCCTCACTAAATTATTTATCGACACTTCAGAGAGTCGGATAGAGGAGGCGCTTTTAGTATAACTATCGTCACTGTGTGTATGTCGAAGTCTATGTGAAGATAGTTCAAAATGTGACTCAAAAGACTGAATGCATAAATCGCAAGAAAATGAGACATCGTTAACAGAATCATCCCCACCTTCGGAGATTGATGCTGACTTAGGTCTACAAACACCTCGCTTGATGTGTCGGACGAGATCACGCTTCCTCGTGAAGATGTGACCACAGTCAGCACATTCCCGATCGTTGCATTCCCGCGACAATGTTGACATGGAGTCGCTGTTGTTATCCGACTCGCTCGAGATGGGACTCGTATCACCTGAAAGAGAAATCATTCTATCATCTCTGTTCAAGTCTCAGTGTATTGTTACAACCTACCTTGACTCAACAACTCTAAACTTTCCTCGAGAAGGGAGGGCGCTGGTGATGAAGTTGATGCCTGAAATTGAGGAAGATTCTATTAGCCACACGTTTGAGGGAGATGACTGATGAATTCCTTAACTTACCATTTCAACGAAATCAAGTTTAAGGTTGATACTTCAACAAGATAGAGGCTTCACTCAAATTTGGAATTCACGAGAGAGCAGTTCACTTGTACGCCTCAAATATAGAATTCGCTAGAGAACACTTTACTTACACGTCTCAAAGACAGAGTGAAATGACACGGATGTCACTTTACATATATACTTTCATATTCATCATTCATTGGCTGTTCATTCTGATTGGTTGCTTGTTTATACTTAAGAATTAGAAAACATTTCAAAGTTATTATACACAGTCAACATGACAAGCCCTCCGACAACGCCAAATACAAAATTCTCTTCTCCATGCACAACACCAAAGGCGCTCGTTGCACCAAACGCTCCAACGAAGGGGAAGGTAGAGAAGGTGTACCGACTGGACAATATCAGAAAGTTGTCATTACCAGCGGACGACGAAGAGGAGAGTGTGTGTGAGAAGGAGTGCCCCGACTTAACAGGCGTGAGGTGGAAGTATCTCCAGTACGATACTGACGATGTGATGGAGATCACCAGCACCAAATTCCTCCACCAATTATGGGAGTGGTACACCCCTAACTCCCAGCCACGAACTATGGCGGAGTGGGAGTATATCGACAAAGTGAGGCTTGCAGTGGAAGAACGATTGAAACAAATGAACTGTTTTTGTGATCTATGTGAAGCCAGACTCTGGGACGATATTGACGATGAAGACCTTTTGAAATACATGCCATAATAAATGTTTATTTCGTATTATCTTTGCTTTCATACTGACTTACTTGAATGGGGCTTCAGTGGATGATTTAAGCATGTATACTTTTTCATTTGGAAATAGTAGCACACTTAGTTTAACTTGCAATTCTTATAACATTTCAGATGGATGATAATGGTAGATGAAATAGTGTTAAATAAAATTAAGATAGCTTACACTTCTGATACAGGGATAGCAATCGACTGCAATCCATGTGTAAAGAGCTTGTTAGACTACGGAAGAGAGAAGTGTGTTATGTTGCGTGTGGCGCGTGAGTGTCCTCCCATTTCATTCCATTCATCATTTTTCTTCCCCTCTGCATTCCATATCCGAGGATATGTGGCGGGCTTGGGACCGCTTTAGCTGCATTAGAAGGTTGGCCCTTAAAAGAGCCCATGGGTCGTTCTCCGTCCACCGACACTACTACTGCAAACACTCTGAAAGGAAAATAATAGGAGATTAGATGAGCTACAAAAATGATTATGTTGAATAGACTTACTGGGAACCTTCTTTCTAACTTTTCTGACGACGAAGTCATCAAGCTCTCCATTGATGTTCATCGTCATGTGGAGGCAGCGAACTCCATCCCCCTCGTAGCACAACTGTGTTTCATTCAAATCGCTGGAGATTGTGGGGACATCACAGATATTATTTTCAAAGAGGGGAAGATGAACTTCATATACTCTCCTTTTTCGACACTTCAAACGCTCATGCAGTCGTTCCACTTCACCCGACAACCTCTTATTAATAGCCTTCACCTCCTCCGTCTCCTTCACCACGCTTCGCATCCGCTCTATCTCTTCATCCTTCCTCGACACACTCGCCTGCAAACTCTCCACCAAACCTGCCTTCCTCATCAACTCGCTCCTTTCCGCCATCCATTCCTTCTCCTTCTTTCTCAAGCTCTCCAACTCTTCCCTCGTTGCCCTATGCCCCTCAACCTTCACCATCAGCTCTTCATTCTCCTTCAAAACTTTTCTATTATTACTTTCCAAAGCCATCACACGATCCTTCATCCTCACAAATACCTCGGTATCATACGCCTCTTGCTGTCGTGGCGATGACGCTGCCATCGGCTTAGCCACTTCCTTCCCCTCTCACTCTTCCTTCAAATCCGCTATATCCCCAAACAAATCTTCCATCACCGCATCCAAATCAACATCATCCTTCTTCTTCATTTTCGCTCTCAACTCAACTTCCTCACTCGAACTCCCTCACTCGCATTCCTCACCACTTTCTCCCCAATCACGTCCTGAATCGTTGCCACCGCCTTCCTCACCTCTTCCCTTTCCAACAACTCTCCCTCAAACCACGTCTTGAACCCCTTCTCTCCGATGTTCCCACTCTCACACTGTAAATGCGCCTTGATGAATTCCTTCTCATCCCCCATCACACATTTCCGACAAGACACACACAACCTCAACATCACTTTCCTTTCATGGCCCATCGTCCCCTCTTTTTCTTTTAAATGCTTCTTCAGCTCACTACCTCTGGCAATCTTGCCACAACTGCACTTGCCAACCAACATCTTGGCGTTACTCGGTTTTGTCATGATAATTCTGTAAAGATAGAGTAAAATTTGATAGCAAGTGTTTATAGGATACTACTTGCTGATATGCATTGAAAGACTAAGTTACCAAACATTTGATAGCAAGCCAGCAACCGTTTGGGTGTTAAGCTCTTGAATCCGTTACAGGCATTACTCAGAGGGGATCTTATCTCAGCTCCAAGGCCTCGACCCACAAATCCAACCTCGATCGGACAGACCGTGCGTCATATCACTGTGTTGGTATCCGGGCCCCAGTTTTGACAAGAAAACCGGTGGAGTTATTTACAAGAGGAAACGACCCAAGTCACAGAGACTCATAAACGACTGCTTTTTATTCAAAAACTTTAATTATTATCATTAAATAGGAATTTTAATTTTTCAGTATTTTAGTACTACTCATAAAACGTTTATAAGTAGTCTGTCACCTACAGCATAGCAAACGCTGTCGAATGTTTTTTGAATCAAGTCTAAAGGACTTGTAGAAGCAAAGTCATAGCCGTTTGAAGATTTCGGCCTACTATCATCAAATGGTCAGTCATGCTATACTGACTAACCTATAAGTCTGACACCTTAGCTGATATCAGCAATGGAAAGTCAGAAGTCCGATATCGGAACTCAAGAGAAACGACTTACCTGTAGTCAGTTTCTCAACTTAGTGAAATTCCTCTCCCGATCCCGTTCTTATATACCCTGTGAAAATGCAATCGATAAGAGGGGGGGGACGTCAGCGAAAATTTTTTCTCTCCGATTGCTTTCAAATTCACCATACCGATGCAGAATTTCACGCTGAATCCGAATCTGGCCTCCGTTTTCCCATCCGATGCTTCGTTTTGAAGCTACAGCCCAAAACGTCCCAAATTCTAACTCTGTCGTTTTTCGCCAATCTCCCAAAATCTTAAATGGCGTCTCACATCTAAACGAAGACAGATATGAACAAGCCGATTCTTTCACTGAATTTGTCTCACTCTTAGCTTTCAAACGAGCTATTGCACGACAAAATCCGTCCACTAGAAGCAAAGTTGGAAGGTCGGTGCCAAGGGGGGGCGTCAGCGAAACTTTTTTCTCTCCGATTGCTTTCAAATTCACCATACCGATGCAGAATTTCACGCTGAATCCGAATCTGGCCTCCGTTTTCCCGTCCGATGCTTCGTTTTGAAGCTACAGACCAAAACGTCCCAAATTCTAACTCTGTCGTTTTTCGAAAAATGTTGAAAATTTTTTTCTCGCCGATTGACTTGAAACTCACCATGTTGATAGAGAATTTGACGCTGATTCCAAATCTGAAATCCGTTTTCCCATCCGATGCTTCGTTTTGAAGCTACAGCCCAAAACGTCCAAAATTCTTCTTTCTGTCGTTTTTCGACAATCTCCCAAAATCTTAAATGGCGTCTCACATCTAAACGAAGACAGATATGAACAAGCCGATTCTTTCACTGAATTTGTCTCACTCTTAGCTTTCAAACGAGCTATTGCATGACAAAATCCGTCCACTAGAAGCCAAGATCGAAGCTAGCTCTCCCGAGGGGGGGACGTCAGCGAAACTTTTTCTCTCCGATTGCGTTCAAATTCACCATACCGATGCAGAATTTCACGCTGAATCCGAATCTGGCCTCCGTTTTCACATCCGAGCACTGCTTCCACTCGAAACAGCCCATTTTCAACCCAACATTCAGCAGATTGCACGAAAAACATCACACACTATAGCCTCAAGACAAAACCTGGCGGTCGCCCAAGTCCACCACGACACTCTGCCGTTCCAGAGGGGGGACGTCAGCAAACCTGTCGGACCCACTTGGCCGGCACACCACGACACTCTGTCGTTCCAGAGGGGGGGAGTCAGACTCGAAGCACCACGGCGGCCGACCACGACACTCTGCCGTTCCAGAGGGGGCGCGCCGGTCGTGTTCGCCGTTTTCTTACTACTCTTGTTATTGAATCAGAAAATTAGCATACCGGTATCATGCGTAGTCTACGTGTGATATCTGGGTGACAGTATACCAGTACTAACCGGTACATTATAAAATATGGAAACTACATGTCGAATTCACTGTGTCACTATTAGCTTGCGAAACCGTCATGCCTAGTACATTATATAGGCCTACGTACCAGGTGTACGGTAGGTACATGAACATTTGTACAGCAGTAACGGGATGTTTGTCCATGTCTGTAGGGTCCATAAGATGCTTCTGAGTCTGACCCGGGTTCTATTAGGGAGGCTGAGTTCTATTAGAGGCCCGGGTTCTATACGGTACTTGTACCGTTGTACGTGCCGGTACTGTATGCAAATACATTTTATAATTTCAATATAAGTGATTAACTTGAAGCGACCTATAAAATGATTTATAATTAAGTTTTTAATACAGAAACAGTTCTACTGGTAGACTTACAGATAGGCTATCCATGTCATAATTTTGTTACTAGTATTAGATCGGCCGTCTAGAAATTGTGTATTATATTTCAGATTCATAATCGTGGAAGAACAAAGGTAAAAGGCTTTTCTGAAGTTACTGTACAACCAATTACAATTATTTAAATAGGCTACCTGTACAAAACTTGCATTTGCATATTTTGAAGATTAACTACTCACCAACGATCTTTTCCATCCAATCACTGGCTAATTGTTCCACGTGACCTGCAGTGCTCTGGCGTGCGAAGTTGCCGCAGTCAAATGCCCATTTGAAAACATTGTCTTGAACGATGTCAGATGGTAGCGGGTGACTTGATGAGCAAATGGCGATAGAAATTCGCGTTATTTTCGGAAATTCGGTAATTGATTACCGGTACTGTTGTCATTGGATTTACCTGACCAATAATCCATCAGTGTTGGTATTTTCGCTGACGATCTTTTGTCACACTCATCTACCAGATTGGGATGTTTGTTCTGCAAATGTCTTTTGAGTGAAGTTGTATGTTTGTGGGAATTTTCGAAGAAGATGGACGTATGACAGTGCTTACATTTCATTGTCTTTTCAATTGTGTTGTGTAAAAAGTGTTGCTTCATGTCAGAACAATGTAGTTGGAAGTTTTATTATGCCGTAAAAAATATGCACGATAGCTGATAATCGTCTGTGATTTGGACTCACTCAAGCTGAATGACAGCATCTCAACCGGGATCGGATAACATTTTAGACAATAAGAGGGTGACTCACCAATCGATGCTCGATTCCCAGTTGGCAGCTACTGTCTTCGTTCATCAGGGTCATCCCTCCCCCTTGTCCATAAACCAATCAAATTCATTACTATCAATAGTATTCAAACTATATAATGAGACGATGAACTCTGACATTGAAAGGACATCGTCAATGCTAGTAGCAAGGCCGTCTTAACGACTAGTCTACCTACACCTCTGTTGAACTATGACGTAAAATAGCAAACGTAGTCGATAGAACGGTGTGGAACAGAAGTGCTGTAGTGTTCCTACACTTAAATCGGTACACTAAATTCTATTCGCTGGTGGATGCATGTTAGCAACGTTGATTTGGTTACACGCACACGTCATTTCCTCAACCTTTAGTCAGTATATACCGTAAATAGCATTTATCTGTACATGACTATTTGTTGCTGGAAATCCAGCAATACGATGCTGGATTCAAATCCAACATATTGCTGGAGCCAGCACTGCTGGAAACAGCCCTGATCATCTTCCGTGTCATATATTGCGGCGTAATGGTGTTGACTGAAATTTTTAGATTTGTTGTTACATTAGTAATTTTGCGGGCTAATCCATAAAAGTCAAAGTTCCATATCACGATAGTTTAGACTGAAAATAAATTTCTATTGTCTAACTGCATTATTTTGTCTAACCGCAGATCTATTTACAATTTTGAATTATCTTTGGCTAACAGTGACAATCCTAAGCGATTCTGGAACTATGTAAAATCTAAACAAAAGGTTCGAACCACCGTTGGTCCGCTTGTCGACCCGTCCACTGACCGAGTAGTGTATGATACCCTACACTCAGCTACTATTCTTGGTGATTCCTACAAATCTGCTTTCACCTCTGAGTCTCTTCCCATACCTGCTGTTCATGCACAAACTGATCATTGCCTCGCTGATGTAGTCTTCACACCTGATAGAATTCGCTTCCACCTATCACATAAGAAGAATTTCTCCTCCCCTGGCCCTGATGGCATTCAATATATCTGCTACAAACAAGGTGCTTTTGTTCTGCTTCCACTTCTTGCTCGCCTTTTCCAGATCTTTTTTGAGTTGGGGAATATCCCGCTAGTCTGGAAGCACGCTCTGGTTACTCCTATACATAAGAAAGGTTGTCGCAAGAAGGCAGAGAATTACCGTCCGGTCAGCCTGACTTGTACTGCCTCCAAATTGATGGAGTCGATTGTTCGCGATCACCTGTGGCAGTTCTGGAACCAATATGACATAATCAAGCGCTCTCAATTTGGTTTTCGATCCAATTCGTCTAGCACTCACCAGCTCTTAGAATTCCTCGAGGATTTAACATCTGTTGTGGATCGCGGTCAGTGGGCTGACGTCATCTATCTCGATTTTGAAAAAGCGTTCAATTCAGTCCCTCACTTTCGTCTCCTCTCGAAATTGACTTCCTTGGGCATTGGAGGGAGACTTCTATGTTTTCTGAAAGCTTTTCTTGAGGATAGAACTGAGAGTGTTGTCGTGGATGGTGTGCATTCTTCCCCCTACAGCATGATTTCTGGTGTCCCCCAGGGATCCGTTTTAGGCCCAGATCTGTTTGTCGCCTTTATTAATGACATTGATGACACCTTGACAAACTCTTCTTTATTGAAATATGCTGATGATGTAAAATTAAACTCCGAAATCAAGCGCACTGATCCCCTGAAAGCCAAAGAACTTTTGCAAGCTGACCTCAACGCTGTAACCACCTGGTCGAAGAAATGGCAGCTATCGCTCAATCCCCAAAAGTGCTCCATTCTACACTTTGGATTTCGCAATCCAGCCTCGGACTACCGTCTGGATGGAAGTTTCCTGAATAATTCCAAGTGTGTCAAAGACCTTGGAGTTCTGATTTCAAAAGACCTAAAATTCTCTCGGCACATTCTGACCTGTGTTCAGAAAGCGAATCGCATTGTATCTGCCATCCTCAGGACATTCGTCTCTCGGGACGCCGATCTGCTTATTCGTCTCTTCAAGACACTGGTCCGCCCTCACCTCGAATATGCCATCCCAGTCTGGAATCCATCCCTGAATAAAGACATTCTGGCTATCGAACGTGTACAACGTCGATTCACCAAAAGCATCCGTGGTCTATCCTCGTTACCCTACGAAGAAAGACTGAGAGCTCTGAAACTCCCAACACTACAATGTCGTCGTCGGATTATGGACCTTACAACCGTGTTCAAAATATGTAACCACCTTACTCCAAGTGATCCTAATTCCTTCTTCACCTTTAGTGTTTCCCGAACCCGTGGACATAACTACAAAATTTTCCGCCACCCAACAAATCTGAATTGTCGCCTATCCTCTTTTTCCCACCGCATTATAGATGACTGGAACCGCCTCCCCGACGATATTGTGAACAGTGAAACGGTGAAACAGTTTAAACGAAAGCTTTTTATGTTTTATTGTAACTTCTAATTGTTCCCTCCTGAATGTATTTCCTGTGTTGCCTTGGTGCTCCTTGCACTTATTGGTCTACTAAATAAATAAATAAAATTTCCATTTAAGTCATTGCTGAAATAGGCTATAATGTAATTAATGTGTCATGATTGGTTCAAGATAAGGAAAATTTTTGAAGTTTGCATGTGCACTTACAGGTACATATTTTTATGAGACAATAAAAATATTAATATATGTTTTTCGATATACTTTCATACAACTCAAAATCAATTAGATGTTCTAACAGCAATATATTCAATGTATTATCTTTTCTAATGTGCCTAAGGTAAAACTATATTTTATCACTAAAATCGATGTATGTATTATAGGATTGATCGAGAGGAATGATCACATGTGACTTTATCAAGCTGTAATGCAATGGTTTGTCAGTAATTTATGAAATGTCAGTGGAATGGCGATTTATAAAATATCTATATTGCCATTGTGCCAAGCAATAAGCAATGTTAAAAATGAAACCGAAGAAGACGAAAACTGTCGAATTGATTTATGATGAACGATAACTAGTCAAATTTGAAATTCTTTTTTTAACATTCGGCTGAGCAAGCCCCACACGGTGTTTCTCTAGGCATTTTCAATCTTATTTGCAGCCGCAGTCCTATGAAATAATTAGTTAATAAGTGTCTGACAAAAATCGATTGCTGAAAAAGATGAATCTTTTGTACTTTTATGCATAACTTAATATTGAGATCAAGATTCATTTCACAAATACGAAGCACTCATTATTCTATAGGCCTATGATTCACTTAACTGTGCAAAATTCAATATCAATACAGAATTAGTTAATAAACCTAAATTAAATAGATATGAAATTTAGTGTCTGGTCAGTGACTCCGACAAATTTGTCGCATAAGTTTTTTAGCGTCATGAATGTCATCCATTTGCAATTGACATCTCTTTCAAATGATCTCACTCCAATGCAGAGGAGGATGTCCAGATGGGTGAACCAGGAGTAGCGGTGATCAATTTACGTTGGTAACTAATTGACATGGTGTTCATAAATAAGAGACTCCATTTCCTTGCAGATAATTGAAGATCTGTCAATAATTTTCATTTCAAAGTAGAACACATAGCGTATCCCGGGGTAATTCTGTACACTTTGCGTAAACATCGTTTTTCTAAAACCAACAAATCTACTACTACAGTGCTAGATTGTCTTAAGGCAATTATCAACCGCACTCATCATCATCATAATCAATGAAATTGAGTTATTCTTCATATCGAGAAAGATCAATCTTAGTAATGGGCAAAAGACCGTTCCAGGACACCATAAAATTCAAAAAAATAGTATCTTTAAAAACGACATAAATTCATGAATTTAGACCCTTTTTCAGGTTTTTAAGACCTAAATACATGAATTTAGACCGTTCCAGGACACCATAAAATCAAAAAAATTAGTACTTTTAAAAGCGACATAAATTTATGAATTTAGTCCCTTTTTCAGGTTTTTAAGACCTAAATTCATGAATTTAGTCCATTCAAAAAGTACCATTTTTTCAAAAAATGGCATTTTTAAAAACGACATAAATTCATGAATTTGAACCCTTTTTCAGGTTATGAAGACCTAAATTCATAAATCGGCTAAAGCCAGAGGAGCTTCGCTCCGATTTGGGCGTTTTTAAAAATACCCAATTTTTCAAATTTTTCAAAATCTCAAAATTTGAGAATTACAATCGGGCGAAGCCCTAGAACCTTCGGTTCGATTTTCACCCGCCCCCAAAATCATGACCGTTCCAGGACACCGAAAAAATCATAAAAGTTAAGAATCTCAAAATTTGAGAATTACAATCGGGCGAAGCCCTAGAACCTTCGGTTCGATTTTCACCCCCGCCAAAATCATGACCGTTCTAGGACACCGAAAATTAGTATTTTTAAAAACGTCTTTTAAATCCATTTTTCAGGTTTTTAAAATATATCATGTGACTAAAAATATTTCTTTAAAAATGGAAGAAACAAAAGTGGAAGGAACTTCAGAAATGGAAGGAACCTCAAGAATATATCCTTCGTTATCATATGAACGTAGTTCTACTTTAATGGACATTGAAAAGATTAACATTGAAAAAATGAATAAAGAAAAACACAAAGATAGAGTTAGGTATATGAAAGATAAGGAATCTCAATTATTATTAAGATTAGAGCATTATAAAAAATTAAGAAAGAGATGGACTAAAGTTAAGAATGTAACACAAGGAATTGGCATATTCTTTACAATAAGTTTGGGTGCTTTAACAATTGTTATATCTTCAGGTGTTTTAGTAATTCCAGTAGTTGCTACAGCTTTAACAGGTACGGGTGTTTTTGCAACTTCACTTGTTACAATGTTAGATAAATCTTTAATAACTAAGAAACGAAAATCATTAAAAACTAAGCATTTACATATTAAAGAAGTCTATGATAAACTACATTACTACTTTCAAAGAGTATGTGATGATAATGTTATTACGTTAGATGAGATTGAAAAATTTGATCAAATAGCTAATGAAGTAAATCAAATATCATTTCAATTACAGTCAGAAAAAGTTGATGATAAGAATAAACAGGATGGCAAAATTTCGAGTGATGGTAAAATTTCTAATGAAGAAAATGACAAAATTTTTTTAGAAGAGCTAAAAACTTTAAGCGAAAATTTAAGCAAAACTTTATTAAACAAAACTTTATTAAACAAAACTTAAAACGAGAAAACTTTAACCGAGAAAACTTTAAACGAAAAGATGTCAAACAACAAAGCAATAAAAAAATAATTTGTTCAGTAAAATGTTTTTGCTGTATTCCAATGTTACCACAAAATTCAAATATTATATTTTAAAAATGAATAAAATTAGAGCTGATAATTATAAAAGAATAAAACAATTAGAAGAGTTAATAAAACAAAGAAATATTATGAAAGAAAATCATCTTCAACATAGAATGATAAAAGCTGGTATTCAATCTGATATGTTTGAAAAAATGCAGCAAACCGAACAAGTAAAAACTGATTTTGAGAAAACTATGAAACCATTTAAAACTCTTGAAAAAGAAAGTACAAATAATGATAAACAAATTGATATAACAGATCCAGAGCACAAAACTGTATTAGATGACTATGGATTACTAGAATCAAACATTAATAAGAAATTACCAAAATCTATGCAATTTGAACATTCTATTTCATTTATAGATGGAAAAACAATGCCTAGATTTTATCTCGGACAAAAAGAAATATTTCCACAACCTTTTCGAGGTATAATTTTTTCACCAGATAAATCTCCTTTTAATTTAGATAGAAATTTTGTTAATCTTTTAAGAGGAGCAGATTTAAATAATTATGCTGTAGAAGATCTCATAAAATATAAAGCTATGTTAGACAGAGTTGGTGCAGTAAAATCTCTTAGACGTTATAAACAATTAGAAAATTTATTATCAACGGGAGTTAAAGTAGGGAAAGGTTTATCTGAAAAACAGAAAACTGAAACAACTGTATTTTTACCAGATGATCCACAAGAATTACTAAATAGATTAAATATTTTAATATCTGCAATAAAAGAAGGACATAATTCTAGTTTCAATGAAATTCATGCTATATTGAAAAGACTGTTAGAAAAGAAGATTCTAAATGAAGAGGATTATAAAAGTATAACGAACCGAATGTTCTAGGGCTTCGCCCGAACCGGACATCTCTGATGTCCTCCAGGGCTTCGCCCGTAGCTGAAATATGTTGTTGTTTTTAATTTTTTATAAAAAAAATATTTCATAAAAAAATATTTATTTAATTTTTTTTAGTTTAAAAATGTGTTCAGCAGATTTAGACAAAATTAATAATCATTTAGAAAATTTGATAGAGATTTTGGGTTCATCAAAATTTAGTACGACGTTAAAAATTATAACAACTACTTCATCACACACTTGTAATTTAGAACCCATTCTACATTTGGAACAAAATAAAAATTATCAAATTGCATTGACTAGTTTCTCTACATTTAACACTATTCAAAACGTTATCAAAGATGTGAATGATCAATTTAGATATTCTACTGATAAAGGTGAAACATGGAAAATATTAACTTTTCTTCCTGGTTCTTACGAAGTTGAATCAATATCAAATGAAATTAAGAGGCATTTAGGTATACCATTTAAAGATAAGAAACAATTACATTTTGCAATTGAACCGGCAGTTAATAAATTTTCTCTTACCTTAGACGAAAATCATCAAGTTGATTTTAATCATGATAGATCATTGTCAAAGCTATTAGGATTTAATAAACAAACGTATAGTCAAGGTTATCATTTAGGTGAGAAGATTCCAAAAATAACTGAAATAAATTCAATTGTTGTACATTGTGACATTATTGAAGGAGGATATATAAATGGTAAATTATCAAATTTAATATTCAGTTTTCCAGCTTTTACTGTACCCATTGGTTATAGATTAAATATATAATTCCACAAACATTAATATATTTTCCTATTACAAGAAAAACTATTAACAACATTGGCATTAGAATCACTGATGAAAAAGGACAAGAAATAAATTTTGGAGGTGAAGAGATTATGATAGATCTTTTGGTTCGGGAGGTATAAACTCCTACGCGAAGCTAGAGAAGTTTAATTTTCTTCTTCTTTAGAAACAAAAAATAAAAAAAAATAAAAATAAATTTTTTTATTAAAAAATGAGTGAAGTACTACCATTAAATAAAAAAAAACTTAAATTTAATCATCATCCAAATTTATCTAATAAAGTTTTGTCAGTTATTTGTGGAAGATCAGGTTGCGGAAAAACGTATCTATTATTTAAAATTTTAACGACTCCAAATTTTTTGGATTATAACAATCTTATAATTTATACAACAACGGCAGAACAACCCGTCTATCAATTTTTAAAATATGGATTTGAAAATAATCTTAAAAAACAGCAATTGCTTCATTATTCAAAGAATATGAAAAATCTGAAGATGAAGAAGAAATAAGTTCGTGGTGTGAAGAAGCAGCGAAAAATAATCAGTTAGTAGAATCTAATAAAAATAACCATATAAAGATACAATTAATAGATGATAGTGGTAATATGCAAGATCCTAGTAAACTAGATAAAACAATGAAACATTGTGTAATTTTTGATGATTGTGTTAATGATAGAAATCAGTCAGTTCAGAGAAATTATTTCACAAGAGGTAGACATAATAACTGTAGTGTATTTTATTTAACACAAAGTATGTATTCATTAGACGGAAGTGTTATTAGAAAGAATGCAAATATATTTATACTATTTGAAATAAATGCAAGAAACTTAAGTGATTTGTTAAGAGATTTATGCGTAAGAAATAAAGATGAATTTAAACAATCGTGTAATAATGCTTGGTCAAAAGATTATGGCTTCATTACAATTAATATTGATAAAAAAATTCATGAAAGAGTTATCGAAAATATTTTCGCGGAGTGATAAAAATATACAAATATAGTGTTACAATATTTTTTTTTATTTTATATATATATCAAATTTGTCTATCTTAGAAATTAGAAAATTAAAAAGGTTCAGTAGTTATTCCATCAGGTAAAATTTTTCTTTTATCATCAAATGGATCTAATGCTAATTTATGTTCTTCTTTTAAATACATGTTATGTTTTTTTGAATTAAGTCTATAATTACATGCTGTTTTTATTTCATTATTAAATAATGCATTTTTATAATCTTGAAATGTTATTTGATTAGCCACTGATGCCTTTGAAATTCCTTTTAATGTTTTATGTGTTTTAATATTATTAGTTGTATCATAACAATAACATTTAGATTTTAAAAATATAGCTTCTGTTATGAAATCTTCATTTCCTTCTAATTCATCTTTTACTTTACATAAATCAGAAGGATGAATGATATCTTTTATTTTATTAATTTCTTCATCAAGTGTAGAATTATACGGTATTGTTAATTCTAAGAAAATAGAATCGGTATCTGTAAAGTGTAATTTATAGTTTTTGCCATAAGCAGGTGCTAAATAATCATATATAAAACTATACATAAATAGTTTAGCTAATTCTAATATAGTGAAACCAATGAAATTAAACTTATCATGTTTTACAATGCTTCTTCTTAGATGAACAGCACAAAGTTCATCACTGAATCTAGTAGTTCTTTTATATGTAGGTTTCCTTGTTAAATTTTGAAATCTATCTCTATCATAAACTATTTCAATATTTTGTCTATTACGCACATTTTCTAAAGTCTTACCATAAAATGCATTATTCATTAATTTGAAGAAAACGTTTCCAAAATCATCTTTATTTCTTTTAGCTATTTTACGTTTTTCAATATTGAACTCTATATAATTTTTTAACCATTTAGATTTTCTATACTCTAGTTTTCGATGTATTTTGGTGAGAATCATGCCATGATCTAAAAACCAATCTAGCATTCTTCCTTCAACAACATACTTTCCTTTATTACCTTGTGTTAACATAAGTTTTTTTGTTGGTCTGTATTTTTTCGGTATTATAGATTTTTGATAATCTGAAAAATCTTCTATATTGGGAATTTTGTTTTCTGGACAGAAAGGATAATATTTTGTTGCGTCTTTTATATAATCAGGATATACTAAATCAACTTCATATACATAACCAAAATTATTTTCACCATCATATGTTCTTTGATAATCTAGATTATTACACCATGTCATTTCACCTGTTGGTAATTCTTGTATCATGCAAGAAGAATATAAGCTATTAAAATCATAATATAACAAATAGTTTTCTCTCATGAATTCATCAATTGCTTTTTCACGTTCTACTCCTTCTTGTTTCGTTCGAAAAATTTCTAATATCTTTTCTTTTTCTTCTGGAGATAAAGGTTTCATTATTCCATATGTATGTGGATTTACTTTCTTATTATAACATTTAACATATCTATTACCTAAAACTGATGAAACTCCACCTCTAATTCCAGATTCAAAAAATAATAATTTATCATATGTATTTTCTTTATAATGTTTAAGTTTAACGGACTTTGTCCTAGAGCCATCGGCTTGAACACCAGTATGTTTTAATCCTGCTAACCATGTTAAACCTGGTGTAGAATAACAATAACATGGATCTATTCCGTAATATTCTAAACACATGTCACGAAAGTTTTCGAAAAGATCAGCTAGTATTAATACATCTATCTGAAGATATTTCATTGTATAATCATACATTGTTTTACAATTTAACTCTCTCCAATTCTTTTCAGCTTCTGCATAGTCTTCGTCTGATAATTGTGATTGTTTTAATGTTGATTTAAATTTATTTATTGGAGGAAGTTGTTCTTCTTCCATAATTTTATTCACAGAATTAAAATCAGTCTTCGACTGTGAACCACAGGTTTTATCTCCAGTTATATCAGTCTTCGACTGTGAGCCGCAGGCTATATACTCATACGGAAATATGCCTTTTAAAGGTTTTAAATTATATTTATTTAATATTTTACATTGTTCAGATTTCAAAGTTTTTCCCATAACATCTAATGATTAAGGAGTAAAAAATCTAAATGCATCTAAAATTCTAATACAACCTAATTGCATTGAAAAATATTCTTCTTCTTGTTTACATAGTACATTTATTTTTTGTTGTTGTAGTTTTTCAGATGAAAATAAATCTTTCATTACTAGATGGAAATCATATTTAGAACCATTATAGAAATATAAAGGAACAAAGTTATATTTAAATTTATTAGCATTAAGATTACAAGAATTATGTGCTGCACCTCTATATAATCCATTTAGATGATCATGATCTTTTACCTTGACGGCAGAGCCGTCGCTTCGCCTATCAAGATATCTACCTTTGCCATTTTTATAATTTTTTGTAAATTCTCTTCCACAGTAATAACATTTTGTTTCATTAATAAAATTTAATTTTTCTTTTTCTGTTAATGGCATCATCGGTATATTTGTTTCAAGCAATTGTGAAAAATAATTTTGTAATTCTTCTACTTTCTTTGTAAACATTTCTGAACTATCTTCACCATAGTATTGATAATATTCTGATTTAAATAATTCAGGATAATTTGAATGAATGTACATTCCCCAACATAATGGTTTTTGTTCAAATAAATATTTTTCTTTACTTTGTTCAGTTGAACTTTTTCCAGGTGCACTTTTTTCATAATTACAAACCGAAGGTTCTAGGGCTTGGCCCGTACCATTTTCAGAATTATAATTTTCAGAATCGGGTGAAGCCCTGGAACTTTCCGTTTGATTTTGTGTCATATTAACATTATATGCTTCAAAATCACAATAAATAGTAAAGGGTACTTTATTTTTAAAATACCATTTATTATATTCTAAATAATCATCTTTAGGAAAAGTATTTTGAACTGCTTCGTTTTGTTGACAATTCTCCAAATGTCTATTCATTTCTTCTAAAGTTCTAAAACTTGTCATACATTGAAGACAAGGAAAATTTTTATTATCTGAAGTTTTTGTAAATATAGAAACATCTTTACACAATATAAAATGACCCTGATAATATAATATATTCGCTTGTGCTGGTTGTTTTGACTGTTCTAGTTTTTCAAATTCATCTTTATATATTTCATGTGTTTCATTAATTTCTTTTGTAATATTAAATGTATTTTGATGATAATTTTGATTTAATATTTGTAGCTGATAAATATATTCTTTATCATATTGTTCTTTATATTGTTGTAGACATTTTTTTAAACATTCATTTAATCGGAGCGAAGCTCCTCTGGCTTTAGCCGATTCTTTATTTTCTTCATTTAATTTTTGAATTGTTTCTATCTTATTTTGATATTTATGGCCATATTCTTGTACTAATATTTTTGTTTGTTGTTGATAATCTGTTTTACATTTTTGTAAACTTTTATTTAAATTTTCTAATTTTTGTTGATATTCTGAAGATAAAGATGAATATTTGTAATTATAATCATCAGTACGTCCTTTATAATTATTATGATTAATCATTATTGGTGATAGTGTTTTAACAAGTTCAAATTTTTCAGTACATATTATATTTCCTTGGTAAAAAATATTATGATGCATGTAATTTCCCCTATCATTATATACTATTTCTGATTGACATAAATTTTTATTATTCAAATAAAATTTTTTTGAATCTGAGTAAAGTGGAGTAATTTTACCAATAGAAACATAATTCACATTTAATTCAAAAACATTTACTTCTATTAAATTTTTATTCTTTTTATGAAACTTTTTTAACCTATTATAATCATATGGAAATTCATCTAAGCCATCAGAGAGATCAAATTCATTTATGTATTCTTCTTTATTGTAATGACTTAGTCTTTCTTTATGATATTCTGCAGGATGTAAATGTGCTATAATACTCCACAGAAAACAATAATCATCTTCATTTTTTATGTTGATTATTTGTGGTGAACTGAAAGGTAAAGGAACATAACTACCACCAGTATTATTTTTATATTTATCAATTACTATTTTCTTAGATAGTATTTTAACAAATCTCCAACCAGATTCACGTAACTGGGCTTCAATTATACAATTTTCTAATTTAAGTATCATCGATTCAAATATGGGTTGTATATCATTTACATTATGAATTTCTTGTGAATTTGTAAAATGTCCTTGTATTATTTCTTCAGGAATTCCATCAGGTCCATTTTTTGTATAAAGTACTTCTACATTCATATAACATTTGAAAGATTTCTTAAATATATTATAAAAGTTTGTTAATACATTATAAAAAGTTTTATCGGTTTCATTATGTTCAACGGGCGAAGCCCTGGAACCTTCGGTTCGAACCGATTCATTAAATAAATATTTTATATCTGTTACGGCTTCATCAAATTCATCTATTTCGTTAAATTCATCAGTATCGCTAAATAAATATCTTCCATCTGGTACGGGCGAAGCCCTGGAAGACATCTCCGATGTCACATGTATGGTCTCATCTTCACTATTAAAAACTTTTTTATATTCCGAATGTGAATAATCATCAAACATTTTTTTAACTTTTATATCAGTAGGCAATGTTTCTAGATAGTTTTTATAACTATTTAATTTTAATATATTTCCTTCATCAACTCTTTCTACATTTTGTAAATGCAATTTACTATTTAAATGAGATTGATAACTTCTTTTTGTTTGCAACTTTTTTTTACATAAGACACAATAAAACTTGGTATTTTCCATTTTTTTTTATTTTTTTAGAGAAAATTTAAGAAAAAAATTTGTGTTTTAATTTTAGATATAAACATTCTAATATCAAGGACTTGAGTGTTATTTTATATTATTATATATTTCACGTTCTTTAGTTATTTTTTTTTCTTTATCACATTAAGTTTTATCATATTAAGTTTTATCATATTAAGTTTTATCTTATTAAGTTTCATCATATAATGTTTTATCAAAAGATAATTTAAATTTTTTTTCACTAACTATTGATTCATCATCATCATCATAAATTGTTTCTTCATCATCATCATAAATTGTTTCTTCATCATCATAAATTAAACTTTTTGGTATAGGATGCCCTTCCATGATAGGATACCATTCTCTTATTGGAATATCTAATTCTAAATTACATCTTTTATCTGTTAATAATATAATAGAGAAAAATATTGGTCTTTGATCTCTTTTGGAAAATTTAATAACACCACCATAATCTGAATCACTTTTAGTTTTTGTTAAAGATGATAAAATTTTAAATTGATTAGATGTAAATCCTAATTTAAATTTTGTAGACCCGACACATAGTTGTCTAACAGTATCTTCAACTATACCATCATTATTATTTTCAATTGTAAGAAAATGAAATTTAGATAAATTTTTATAATTACTAATATTTTTATAATCTTTTTTACAATTTACACCTTTTTCAGATCTTACAGAATCATCATTATTATCATAAGATTCTTTAAGATCGGGCAAAGCCCTAGAACCTTCGGTTCGTTTATTATGAATATGATTATGGTCATTGTTAATAGTATAAGGTGTTGTCCACATATAAATTTTTTCTTGTTGAGCTAAGCCATTTATGTAAGATTTTAACAAATTAATATTTAAGTTTGAATATAATCCTATATACGTATCATCATCATATCTTTGCGGCATTTCTAATGTTTCTTGTTTATAAATTGTGTCTCTATAATAAACTTGACATAATAATTCTTCATTATGTTTTTACTCTCTATATGAATGTTATATTGATTTTGATCGTCAACAAATAATCTAATTTTTTCTTTCGAAAAAGATTTTAATTTTTTAACTAATTCTTTAATATTGATATAATTAATAATTTTAGTTTCTATCCAATCAGTATTACTAATCGGCAAAACTGCTCTGATAAACCCATAAACATTATTATGACCTATTATAACCATATTTTCTTTATTTAATTCCACATAAGCTACATCATTATATTTACTAACAATCTCCATAAATTTAATAAATGGATCACCTGGAAATAAACAATAATTAGTTTCTATAGAAGGTAAACCTTTAGTCTGTTCTCTAAATATTTCGGCTTGTAATAGAAATAAAATATTAACATCTATACATGGATTATTATTATTATTATTATCAAAACATTTATTTTCAAATCCCGTTGATCTCGTCGAATAAGAAGAACAGGATGATGCGGGCGAATATAATTTTTTTAAATTTGGATTTTCCATTTTTTATTTTTATTAGAAAAAATTTTATTTTTTATTTTTATTAGAAAAAATTTTATTTTTTTATTGTTAAAAAATGATGTTACCAAATGTTGGTGGAGGTGCATATATCCCGAATAATCGTGAATTAGAAATAGAGATAGAAAATTATATCATGAAAACTGGAGACGTTTTATCTGGTCCATTGCATCTTTCTATTCTTCCACAACAAAATACAGAGTTAACAAATAAACAATATGTTGATACACAAATCAATGATTTAAAGGAAAAATATATAAACGATGTTTTGGTTCCACTGATGAATGAATTAAAGTTGCTAAAACTTAATGACAAATCATTAAACGAAAAATTATTAAAACTTGATAAAAAGGATAGAGAGCTAGAAGCAGATATAGCAAAACTTTTTAAAAAGATTTCAGAACAATCAAAAATTTTAATATTACTTTCTATAAAGTTAAAATCTGCTGTAATTAAAAATAAACATCAGATCAAAATGTTAGAAGAACAATTAGAAGATGAAATAGAAAAACTTCCTGAAAGAATTAAAAAAAATTTAAAGCAGTTACAAATTACATTCCAAAAAAGTGTTGATGAATTAAGTTCTAAAATTACTCAACAAATGAAAAAGATGAATAGAATAATAAATGAAGTAAACTCACTTAATGAAAAAGTTGATAAAATGAAAAATCTTAAAATCAATTTAGAAAATGAATTAAAGAAAAATTTACAAGAAAACTCTAAAGAAAATAAAGAACAGTTAGATTCTGTTAAAAGACAATTAGATGTTCTTAAAATTAAGTTAAATGCTCTTAAAACGGCGTTGAAGATTAATCAGCAGAAAATGCAAGTTAATAGAAAAGAAATTAAAGTACATCACACGCTGCTTGACGCAATAGATAAAGTGCAACAGGCAATTAATAAAGTTATCTCGAAGTTGTTGTCCATTCACAAACGTAAATCTTAGCGTAAATATTAACGTAAATATTAACGTAAATATTTTTTCCCAAAAGTCAAATTTAATCCTAAAAAATGCCTATAATTTATAAACACAATCTTAAACATTTTGCATCAAATAATAAAATTGCTCATGAACCATCTCAGAAACCTGTGTACCATTATGATAGTGTAGAAACTGTCGGAACACAAAAGTTCCTAGGCACCGCAGGTGCCGTCCAAAAAGAAGGGGATGGCATCTTTTCTGGTATTGGTAGTATCGTTAACTTAATTAAAAATAATAAAGATTTGATTACATCTGCTGCAAAAGGAGCAGCTGCTATAGGTAGTACAGCTAGTGCAATATCAAATGCTGTTAAATCACAAAACGAATTAAAACAACTAGAAGCTATTCGTAAACTTAGGAATGATTCTGAAGAACTAAAAAATTTCAAAAAACTTTCAGAGGAAACAAAAAACAAAATTGCTAACATAGCTGTTGGGGAAACCTTGAGGAGCGGAGCTCCGTCTAATAGTAAACATAATGAAAATAAAAATAATGAAAAAACAATTGAAGAAATAAGAGGTAATGGCGTGAGCAGCAACCTTCGGTCTAACCAGCAAAGCTGTAGCGGAGCTGGTCTAGCAAAATTCTAAAATATATTTTTTAGTAAAATTTTTTTTAGTAAAATTTTTTTAGTAAAATTTTTTTCTATCTGTGAGAAAAACAAAAAGTCAAATTATTTTTTATAAAAATGTCTTCGCTTATCGAAAATAAATTTAGATTAGACGATCCTCCGTTCGTCAGTTATAATCAAAAAAAGAATGACTATATAAGAATTGCTATGAATCCCGGATCTTCCAGTAGAGTAAATACTGGAGGAGATTTAATTTTTGAAGTTGATAATCAGCAGAGCTATTTATATTTACCTGATTCATTTTTACACTGTGAATATTCTTTATATAGTGATGCTAATTTTACAACACCATTACCAGATACCGATAATATTACACTAGAGAATAATTTTTTCCCAAGTTTATTTACACAAATGCGTTTAGATGTTGCAACTCAAAATATAGAAACAATAAGTGATTCTCCAGGTGTAATTGATACAATGCTTAGATTTGTAACAATTGGTGAAAATAATAAAAAGCATGAAATCGAAGGTTGGTTTCCTGATACTAATGATGGTATAATTGTTGATGATTTAACTCACGCTGGAACAGATGCCGCAGGAATTGCGAAAGATGTAGAAAATATTGCAAAACAGTTAAATAAAACAAATAATTATGCATATAAAGAAAGACGTGAATTTAACAAGAAAAGTAAACAGACAGTAAATTGGTCATTGTCTCCATTATTCGGTTATTTAGATTATGATAAAATATCATATCAATTAAAATTTAAATTAATAATTCATCGTACAGCAAATAATGAATTAATCTTTTTTGGTAAGACTGGAAAAAAAGCATATTTAAAAATTGATAGACTTGAATGGTGGATTAAGCATATTACTCCTAGTTTAGAGATTGAAACAGCTATTGCAAAAAGATTAAATACTAACAAACCAATTCCAGTAAATTTTCTAAAGCGTACTGCTAGTTCAGTAACTTTTTCCGAACAAAGATTTAACTGGCATTTTACTAGAACTGCGAATACTCCAAGATATTTATTACTAACTTTTCAAAGAAATAATTCTCCAAGTTTTGATAAGAACAATAATATTTTTCATATTAATACAATTCGAAGTTTACAAGTTTCATTAAATCAAACTCGATATCCAATTGATCCATTAAGATTCGATGATACCAATAATCAATTTATGG
This sequence comes from Prostheceraeus crozeri, assembly GCA_907163375.1. Lineage (NCBI taxonomy): Eukaryota > Metazoa > Platyhelminthes > Polycladida > Euryleptidae > Prostheceraeus > Prostheceraeus crozeri. The sequence goes on along the minus strand of CAJQUW010005375.1, from coordinate 85,446 downwards.
AAGGATATGATTCTTATAGAAATCTTTGTATAGAATTTGGAGTTGAACCACAATTAACTCCTGGAGATTGGAGACATTTATATCCAATTTTCTGTTTCGATTTAAGTGCACAATCTGAAGATATTATTAAAAATGGTTGTGATGTAACAATTAATATTGAAAAAAAAGATTCCACAACTTCATTGATGGCTTATGGTTTATTGCTAGAAGATACAAAATATTCTATTGAAGTTCTTAATGGGAAGATGGTTAGGATCGGCTAAAGCCTCTGAACAAAGTTCTATAGGTTAGTAACCTTAGGTCCTTTGGTCCGATAGGCTAAAGCCCAAGACTTCGTCGTTTAATTAATTTAATTTTTTTGATAACTTAAAAATTTTTCATAACTAGAATAGATTAAAAAATTCTTAACTTAAAAATTTTTTCATAACTAGAATAGATTAAAAAAATTCTTAACTTAAAATTTTTTCATAACTAGAATAGATTTAAATTTTTGATAACTTAAAATTTTTTTATTAAAAATGTCGCAAGCGAAAAGTAATATTAATAATAAAACTGTTGAATTAAAATTACGTAATATTGTTGACAAAAATACCCCTAAAACTATTACGATTAATAAAAAAAAGTATTATATAAGTAAACCAATGATAGAGAATATTCAATTACAAGAAGAAAAGAATGGCGGGATTCTCCCATTAATTCCACTAATAATAGGTGGCATAGCAGCTGCAGGAAGTGTTGCAGGTGGGACAGCTGGTATTGTCCAAGCAGTAAATAAAAATAAATCAGAGAAGGCAGCATTAGAAGAACAAAAACGTCATAACAGAGAGTTAGAGAAAGTTGCTAGGGGAGAAGGAATAGTAGATAATTTTATTAGTAAATTAAAATTAGTTGATGAAGGAAAACGAGTTCTTAAAAATATTCTCCACAATGTTGATGATTTAATTGAAATTAAAGAAACTAAAGATGGTTCTGGAATATATCTAAGTCCTAGTATGATAAGGTAATAACCTCAGAACCTTTGGTTCTTTTCGGAAAAACAATTTTTTTTTATCTTCTTAATTTTTTTATCTTTTAAAATGAATACTAAAAATTCCGAAAATTTAATTAAATTAAAAATTTCTAATTTAGATTTATTGAATTATCTATTAAACAAAAATGAAAACTCAAATTGTAAAATTTATGAAGGTAACGACGACAAACAAAGTTTGGCTACTACCTACGGTGGTGACATACAAAAAACATTAGAAAACTTTCCTGGATTTATTTGGAGTAAATGTTCGAAAGAAAAACATCTTCCCGGTCATTCATATACCGGTCCAGGAACTCGATTAGATATAAGACTAGATGAGATTAATAATCCGAAACCAGGTGAAGAACCGATAAATAGAGTAGATGCCGCAGCTTACAGGCATGATTTAGCTTATCGAAATCATGATCTAAGTTCTCGACATGCAGCTGATAAGAAGATGATTCAAGAATTAGATAGTATTCAGAATCCTACATTTAGAGAAAAAATTGAAAGAATGTTTGTTAAGAAAGCTTTACAAGCTAAAATATTATTCGGTCAGGGTTTAAATGAAACGACAGCAAAGATGTCTGAGAGCAACGCTCGAACTAATAACTCTGAGAGCAACGCTCGAACCTACGCGTCTGAAATCCACAAGGAATATAGAAGACCTAAATATTTATTGAAAGTAAAAGTATTTAATAAAGATGATATTTGGAGTGCTGATCTTATTCATATGCCGAATGAAAAAGATTATAAATACGCATTGACCGTTATAGATTTATATACACGATACGCTTGGGTAAAGCCTTTAAAAAATAAAAGTGGTCTTTCAGTTAAATATGCGTTTGAAGAAATCTTTAAAGAAAGTAATAGAAAGCCAAAAAAATTGTTTGTTGATAAAGGATCGGAATTTTATAACAGAAACGTTCAGCCACTATTTGAAACTGTTTATTCAACTGAAAACGCTGGGAAGGCCGTAGTGATAGAAAGATTCAATCGGACGTTAAAAAATAAATTATTCAAGAAATTTACTGAGCAAAGAAATCAGAAATGGTTGAAGATATTACCAGGAATTGTGGAAGAGTACAATAATAAAGTTCATTCTGGTATTGAAGAAACTCCAAAGAATGCTTCTGACGACCCTGATTTAATACGAAAGAAAATATTCGAGAATAATTATTCCAATGAGAGTAATCCGAATTTGCAGAAACTTAAGCCGAAATTTAAAATTGGAGATAGAGTTAGAATATTTAAATATAAGAATAAATTTGAAAAAGGCTTTGTTGGTTATTGGACTAAAGAAATATTTGAAGTTTGCAAAATAAATAAAACTTATCCGATTACTTATGAAATTAAAGATTTAGATAATGAGGATATCAGAGGTCGTTTTTATCAAAATGAATTACAGAAAACAGAGCTTTAACCTTTAGGTGGCGCTTTAGCTAGCTTCGCTTGAGTTATAGATTGTTTAACTCTAACATAATATCTAGAAATGGTACTCCTTTTTGTAATTTGTACAAAACGTATAAACATAATTGTCCACAATAGGTAGTGCCTGGTGTTTGAATTTGAAACGTATTGTATGTTCCCGTTCCAAGTAATTCTTTTACTTCATTTGTAGGGGGCAAACCGTATGAATCAAAATAATAGTTCTCAGCCTCCGGGCGGTCAAAATAATAGTTCTGCTGATGATTTTTAACGCCTGCTGACCAATGTACGCCGTTTTGGTCTGACGTATGAAGATTCGTTATGAAATTTACAGTTATTGATGGAACTTTATTCCGGGAACTGAAGGTTCCTGTTGGCCTATTTTTTAGGAATTGTAATTCATCCCTCATCAATATGTGAAAATTCTTTATTCCTAATCGATTAGCAATCTTATTTAAATCGAAATTCGTTGTTGTCTGTGTTCCATATAATTTCAAAAACTCATTTATGTTGCTCATTTTATAATAAAAAAATTTCTTAAGGGACCCCTAGAAGACAGGGGGGGTATTGATTTAAAACTGTTCTCTAATGATGTCTTTCCTTACTACTTAGTCAGAAGGGGGTATTGATTTAAAACATTTTTATAATGATGACTTTCCTTACTACTTGGGGGGGGGGGTATTGATTTAAAACTGGTCTCTAATGATGTCTTTCTTTACTACTTATTCGATTTTGAAATTATTTAATTTAATCTAAATTTAAACGTTACATTGTTGCATTGTAGCAGTAGAGTTGGTGTTTCGCACATCTTTTATCAATAGTAATTCATTACTCATCAATATGTGAAAATTCTTTACTCCCAATTGCTTAGCAATCTCATTTAAATCGAAATTTAATGTGGTTTTGTTTGCTGTATATTTTTTGGAAGTCTCTGATGTTTCTCATTTTTATAGAAGATACAATGTTTCTATTATATTCCCGTAAATGAGAAATTAAAAACAACACATGGATATTTCAATATGTATATTTACAAAAATGCAACCACACAAGTCTACAAATATTGATGTCCACACCGTGGACAAGGAATTTTCGTTCTCCAGTAAAAGAAAATAAAATCAGCTACTACTATTCAACTTCCTTAAAACAATCGGTTATTAACTATAATATTACAAATTGCATTAACAAAATGTCCACACCGTGGACAAGGAATTTTTGTTCTCCAGTAAAATAAAATAAAATCAGCTACTACTATTCAACTTCCTTAAAACAATCGGTTATTAACTATAATATTACAAATTGCATTAACAAAATGTCCACACCGTGGACAAGGAATTTTCGTTCTCCAGTAAAAGAAAATAAAATCAGCTACTACTATTCAACTTCCTTAAAACAATCGGTTATTAACTATAATATTACAAATTGCATTAACAAAATGTCCACACCGTGGACAAGGAATTTTCGTTCTCCAGTAAAAGAAAATAAAATCAGCTACTACTACTTTTAAGTTCTTTTAATCTTCTTTCCAAAAGCTTTCATATTTCCGAAGACAATCTTCTAACAATGATAAATTCGATTTCAAAAAACGTAAGGGTACATTTAGTCTACAAATCTTTGGAAAAATAGATGCCATCTTACCTAATTTAATTGCAAATGCAATTTCAGTCCTTGAATAAGAAATGTTATTAGTTTGCAATAAATGTTGAAAGTATGCCTTATCCTTTTCACACAGTTCCAGTAAATAATTCGCGTGTTTTCCCAGGTAGATTTTCATCATTATGTTAATAACGTTATTTTTCTTCTCCATCACATAAAGAGTATTTAAATTTGCAATGGCTTCAGCAGTATCTCCTGAAGGCTCAACAAAGTCTTCTAAGGAATCCACAAATTCATATCGGGTAGATAAAGACGTCGATAATTGATGATGAAGGTCGTCAATCTTTCCGTCCCTTTCTCTTTCTTTCTTTTCTTTCACGAGTAAGCGTTTTGCTTTTCTTCTCCGTTTTCTTTCCTTATCAAAAAATGTAGGGTCAAAAATAATCGGAAATTTCTCCATTTGTTCAATGATGAAAGTGTTATATTCTTCCTTCTTATCATTGGAAATATATCGTTTTGAAATTTCTGTAAATAACTCCGGAAACGTAGCAATAATGTTTGACTGCTCTTCGATAACTTCTTGTGTTGACATGACTGATCACAGCGCAGCACACGATACAATGACAGACGAGAGAGATAAATGAAAACAGTACAGCTGGCAGATATCTTAACGTCATACGGGTGTGCTGACGCACTAACAAGAATTTAAAACAACTCGCCTAACGTACAATTAAAATGTCATTGTTTCACAGAGTAGTAGCAGCTGTTTGTTCTTTCATACATTGTTTCCTTTCAAATGTTTGAGTTGGAGGACACAGCTCCTTACACTGAAATGCATTTTATTCTTAAATGCGGGAAGCAGATGTTCTCTACAATTGAGTGTTTATCTGAGTGCAAATTGTAAGAACGCCAGGAGCGGTCATGATTTGAGCAAGAAAATGATCATAATCACAAATTTGAGATTCTTAACTTTTATGATTTTCGGTGTCCTAGAACGGTCATGATTTGAGCAATGAAAATCGAACCGAAGGTTCTAGGGCTTCGCCCGATTGTAATTCTCAAATTTGAGATTTTGAAAAATTTGAAAAATTGGGTATTTTTAAAAACGCCCAAATCGGAGCGAAGCTCCTCTGGCTTTAGCCGATTTATGAATTTAGGTCTTCATAACCTGAAAAAGGGTTCAAATTCATGAATTTATGTCGTTTTTAAAAATGCCATTTTTTGAAAAAATGGTACTTTTTGAATGGACTAAATTCATGAATTTAGGTCTTAAAAACCTGAAAAAGGGACTAAATTCATAAATTTATGTCGCTTTTAAAAGTACTAATTTTTTTGATTTTATGGTGTCCTGGAACGGTCTTTTATCCATTACTAATCTTGTGCTCGCCCAAAATCAAGTGAAATTGGGTGTTTGTGAGCAACAACTAGGTAGTTATGAGCAAAATTCCAAAAGTACTAATCGAATGATAGAAAGTGTCTTAGAATGTAAATAAATATATCCTTCGCTAAATACGTGCATACATCATGCCACGTTCTAATACAAATTTTTGATGTGTCTATGTTGATATATATACTTTATTTGCATTCAAAACTCTGATGTACCAAATGCTGTCTGTTTTTTACTAAATATATGCAATATAATATGCAAAATATAATATAAAAACTAACATGTATAATAATATAATATATATATAATGCCATATTATGTGTGTAAATTAAAATATAATGATATATAATTTTCATAAAAGCTTAATTGACCATCCTCCTATATTCTATTTCCCAAGTTCAATTAAAATCAAGAGCAAATTACATTCTTGCATTTGTTTAACTCAGTGAATGAAATCAGAAACTTGTAATCCAGTCCGGTCCGGCAAATCGTCTTTGAATGGACTTTCGCGCAGATACTGCTGAACTTCTTTTTGTACATCCTCTCAAGTCAAACCGAATTCCCATTTTGGTAAGTGCACAAACAGTTAGCAAGTTCTTCCATCTCACTCAATGCTCTTCGGCGGTCTGCACCAGTCTGTAAACCAGGATTTCTCATATGCAATCCAATATCCCCATAGGCACACTGTGTACTTTAGGTGTCTCCATCGTCATCCTTGCTGGATATCACGAATTGCTGCGGATAATATTAGACGGAGAAACGGCAGGTCGCTTCGTGGCATATGATCGCGGCATGACTCAAATTCAGAATGAACTTAAACTTGTCTCACTATGAGACAGCCCAGACATCAGCCTTAATTAACATTGGTTATCTCAACAATCGCAACGAATATCACACGGCGATTGCTAATCTGACTAGTCAAGTCTCGAGTTGCCATCCCATCGTGTTGCTATTAGGGATTCACATCCAGAAATCCCGGGATTGGAGTCTAATCCCAGGATTGAAGGGCAAAAATCCCGGGATTGAGAAACTAACAAAATGGCGGTATTTTGTCTGAATACAAATTGGCGAAGATAAAACTACCAGAAATCCAAGCACGGTAGATATAATATCTTCACACTTCAATGTAATCGTCAACTTTGCGTTTTCAATAATCCATTGATGAGGCTTTTTGATAAAAGGACTTAAATTTGATCTTGTCATTTGCCAAAGCTGACAATGCTTGAAAGCATGATCAATTTGAATATGAGGATTGTCGAAGTTGACCTGCACAATACCAATACCGAGCTTAGGAATCGAACTAATCCTCGGGATTGAGATCTTCAGGAGGCAAATTGCTCACTAGACCACAGATTTGTTTACATTATTAGCCACTGGTTAACTCAATCCCGGGATTGATTTTTTCAGGAAGTTCTCATTTGACCACAGTTGTTATTCACAGCATTATAGCCTAGATTACGGTAAAAAGGCATAGGCCTATAAAAGATTCTTCAATCGCGCAATCCCGAGCTTGGGATTCTGAAGTCTCAATGTGCTATTGCAATGCATTGAGGAAACGTTTTGATTATCTTGCTATTTTACTTACACTACAGCTGGTATGCTTATATTTTGTCAATCTCGATCCCGGATCAGAGCTTGTAATTCCGAATCCCGGAATCAATAATAGTCGGGATATTGTAGGCAGGCTCTAATCCGAGATCTTCACTCTGCCAATCCCAATTCTCAGGAAATTGCAGATTGAAAGTGCAAAAATCAGGAATTCGCAGCTGTTCCAATTCTACTTATCAATTTGAGCATAAAGCGGAATAGACTTTAAGTCGACTTGTCAATTGCGATGCTGGCAGTAAACCGAATTTTGGCAATTACGACTCTGCTATTCCCACATCCTGGTATCCCACATCATTAACACACATGTGCCTTGTCACACCATATTTATTATTCCACTCAATCCCGGGATCCCGTGACCGAGATTCTCCAGGATTGTGGCATCTCCACCCTGCACATATCATTAGGAAGCATAAGGGTGTAAATCGTAAGTACATAATCACACATTCAAGTATGCTGACGCAACTGTAATATAGGCTACAATTGAATTAGTAATTCAAATAAGGAGATCAAAAAGAATTCGAAAATCTATTCGGTTTCCATTAGCGATGTAGTAAAACATCTACCGGTATAAATCAGCACCAAAATAAGAACTAAATTAATACATTTATTCTGGGTTTTCGGGATTTGCACAAATTCACGAAATGCCGGGATTGCAATCGCTATTGGTATCCCATGCTATTAACATAAGCTTATATCTATGCTTTGTAATAGGAAATTTGCGATTCTACTCAATCCCGGCATACCGGGACTCCTGCCTTTGAATTTTGCAGAAAGTTGGTATATTCATGTATTGATGCTATATTATGGTCTTTCATAGGGCATATCATCAAATAACCATGATTTTTCTATTCCTGAGATAATTTAGATCAGATGGACGATCATTCTTTTATGAGTAACTACATTCATTTCAGAGGTTATTTCACTCTTAATTTATTCTATAAAATAAGCTTAACTGTAGGCTGCAAAGATCATGAGCTGTTTAACATGCACTTATCTATAATTGATAAGATGTAAATTCAGTATCTACGTAGAATTACGGGTCATGGGTAGCAACGGGTTAATGCGGGTCACAGATCATAGGCTCAGCGGGTCACCTGGGTCACGAGTCACTGATGGTGACCCGTTTTCAGCTCGGGTATGCTCTATACGAATAAAATATGTAGTCAGAACACATGGCACAACAATAGCACGTGAATTGCGCAGGCATGATTCTCTGTGTGTATCATTAGCTTCATTTTGTTGACAAAAGCGAGAAGCTTGCGATTCCTTTGGAAATTGAGTAATTCTCTCAGCCAGACTGCATTCACATAACGGGCACATCTTCCATGAATTATTCACAGCGCTACACGCACATTTTAGTAGATTTTTGTCTACCGTATCTCATATAAATTTACTGGTCTTTTCCATAACAACTTTATTGCTGCACGATAAAGTTATCATCCATAATTCATTAAGATTTTAATTCGCCTCGACAATTTCATCTTGCTGTTATTGGGTGCTTAGTAGACAAGATACTTCAACTGCTAATTTTGCACTCCATTATCGCGATCGAATTTGAAGCTTCTGATTTTTTTTATTGCAGCAAATCCTGCACATTGAAAATGTACTTTAGCCAACCACGGAAAAGTAAATGATTAGAAGCGGATTCTCGAGCATTTAGCACTAAAAGCATACTAAGGTTACTTCATTGAGATAATACAACTTCAAACATGTCATTCAACAAATTCTTCACTTCAAATATCAATAGATGTTGTCATGATGAAATTTCCACGATGAATTAAATAACTTTGGCTAAAAATAAAGTGCTTGGAATATAGGATCTCATACTGTGAGTAGACATGCTTTAAATCAGATGAAGTACTTTGTTCTCATACTTTAAAAAAATGACCCATACAGACCTTTGGTCCTCGTGCTTAATCACCTTAGAGTATTCGAAATGTGTGCTCTATCTAATGCATAAAAAGCAGTACTAAAAATTCGGAACTACAAAAAAACACTAAGGAATTAACAATTCCTACTTCATGTGATCATTTTATGTCTGTATATACGTGTACTCTAAATATTTTGGATTGGTTAATTTTCTTCTATTCCTATTTTAGCTTTCTATGAATATAATTCTGAAGTGCTTCATTAACCACTTCACAACAACGGATTATGTTTTTTTATTTTCCTTCAAATAGTTAATTCCATGAATATTTGTCCTGAATTGATTGAACGCTGAACAATGGAAAGGTTATTTTTAAATTCTAAATCAATACCTCATTGGTTTGACTGTAAAATGCAACTTTTAAATTCACCATCAATGCAACTTTTTCGGTGTAGATGTCTGTACTAAAGAGTAGCATTGCAAATTTCTTTCCCAGGAAATTTTTACCGTCCTTTTACAAATTTTAATCTTTCCTTTACAGATTCAGCTTTGTATAAAATACTCATCCACTGATCAAATTGGCGACAAAGGCTGTTGTTTTGTCTTTTGCTCTTAGCTCGGAATAAAATTTCCATTCAAGATCGTGCTTTTCATGATTACAATGATGGAAGAGCTCGATAATGGGCTCTATTAAATTTAGGAAAGCACTAAAATTTGTGATGAGTTTACTTGCTTTGCTAAACACTATTCCATTAAACGATGCGCGCACTCACCGATCATGGTAGCACTACTAACGATGCAAATGTTGACCTCTTCATCAGAAACCTCACAAACTTTCAGAATGTTACTCTCATTTCCAGGGAAAATTCAAAAAAATAAGAGTGCAAATGCAATTGCTTCATGTGCCCTTACACTTATAAACACAGTGTCTATCCCGATAGGAAAACCAAAATGAGAAACTATACTACATACTTCAGCAAGTGTCATCTTCCTCGATGTCGTTCGTCTGGCACGCGTCACCGAAAGTTCTTATCCCAATATCTCAGAAACGTATGTTTTTCAATTGAAAAGCACGTATACAAAAGAGAATGAGTGAGATGACTGATGACAAGGCGAATTGAGATATTTACAGAATGACTGACAATAAAGGTGAGATTAAGTAATGACATTGAAATGCGAGATGACACTGTCTGGAAGGAGAGGACATTTTCATTCATATTTAATATATATTAAACATATGTTTAAGCAAGTCATGATATCATATGTAAAAGTCATGCACCATCATACTTTTGCAATGAAAATTTTCAAGGCTTGCAGATTTATCTGCAGATTCCGAAACATTCATTAGTCTATAATAAGATTTCTTTCTATTGTGGTCATCTTTACGTGAGATTAGGCCTACTGCTTCACAAAACTTTATTAGCTTGGTTTCATTGCAGAATTACATTTGCAGACGCAGGCCTATAACTTATATCGGGCTATAGCTATAACGTGTATTACTGTCATTGAGACAAGTGTTTGAGAATTAAAAATATTTTGATAAATATTGAGGTTCTTCAGTTCATCCGATGTTATGAAAACCTAGGTATCCGCGCCTAAAGACTAAGAAAATAATTAATACACCTTAATACACCTCATTAAAGAGCTTTCAAAGTACATACCGGTGTGAGGATTTGGGAAACCTTCACAAAATGCATCGTGTTTTCGTCATGGTGTGCCGGCATCATTGCAAAATACATCAGCCAACTAAAATTCGTGTGATATCATCACATAAAATGGGCATTTTATACGCATCTCGCAAGCGTCTGTGCCAAGCTTATAATCACTGACATGCAAATACTTTGCACGAGTCATTTTGTCGCTGTAAAATAGCGATAGTTTAATCTTTCCCATTACAGGTTGTGCACAATTTGCGCGTGATGACATTTCATCTATTTTGGGAATGTTAGATGAAGGAGTAAAATCAGCCTATATAGGTATTGTAATTCTTTTACATTTTAGCCTATTACCAAGCGAATCTAAAAATAGATAAATCACAAAATGTGGTGCGCATATCAATAGCAAACAAAAGTGGACGGTGATTGAAAACGTTTGAGAAACGCTGACTTTGACCACAACAAACTACTTGTTTATAAACTTTGCACTTGTAGAATTGCCTATGCTTAAAATTTACCATAATTTACACAATTTAAAACATAGTGTTATGGTTTCATTTTATTATTTCCTGAATAACAAACAGGGATTCCTGCCTAACACGCTCATTGGTGAACATGAAGAATTTTGAAGCTTCGCATTGGTTAACAGACTGAAGGAGTAATCTGCCTCCAATGACAGGTGAAATTATTTACTTTAAAGTAAATGAGATTTAAGAGTAGTAAACATCGACGTTTGCAGCTTCGTGATTTAAGTTGCAGGTTAAGCAAAATACGTACGCAATTCATTACACTGTGCATGCTGCATTGTTTGAGCCTTTTTGATATTTGTATGTCACTGACGACTGATCAATTTAACACAGAGCAAACGTTACAGGCGTTCTTGCTACAAAATTACAATCCTGGCATTCGACCAATTAAAAATTCCAGCAAGCCAATAGCAGTTGGACTGACAGCAAATTTGCTGCAGATTTTGAATGTGAAACTTTTGGAACAGAAATTAGTAATGAGTTTAAGAGTGACCATTTCGTGGACGGATGAGTTCCTTTCTTGGAGTCAATCTACCTTTCCTATTCATCATACATTCATACGAAGTCATCTCATCTGGAGACCAGATACCATTATCATCAATATGCTTAATAAGAAATTACTAGATGATAACTTATTCGTACATGTTACAAGTAGCGGAGAGGTACAATATACTCCGTCAATGAATGTGGAAACGTCATGTGAAATGAGTGTGATTAACTTTCCTTTTGATCAACAATGGTGCAACATTACTTTCAGAAATGGTGCGTATACCGTTGGTGAGGTTGTTATGGAGAGCAGTCAAATTAAAGGAGATTTGGAACATTTCACGAAGAACTCCGAATTCGACCTTTTAAGCATGAAAGGATATGTAGAACGAGACATTGATGGATGTTGTCCTGGAGAAATCCACGAATCAGCAAACATATTACTTCATCTTAAAAGACTTCCGTCACATTTCGTTTGGAATTTGGTTGTACCATGCATAGCACTTATATTTATCTCAATCATAGGTAATGTTTTACCACCAAGTAGTGGTGAAAGAATCAGCCTGAGCATTACCACATTACTTGCCTTTACTGTATTTCTCCTACTAGTTCCTGATACTTTGCCACCAAATCGCACTGGAATCCCGCAAATTGCCATTTTCTTTGGCGTATCTGTTATAATAATGGCACTAAACACAGTGGTTACTGTTATTGTTTTAATTATCTATCATAATTCTACTTTGGGTATACCTCCTCGAAAATGGGTTCGACTTATTCTTTTAGAAAGTGTTGGCAAAATCGTACTGTGGATGGAAGCTGATTTAGTGAAACAATTAAAAGATCATCGTGAAGTTGTCAATGCTGTTCAAAAGACACAAATGCCAAGAAAATCAGAGAATAAAGTTATTGATATTTCTCAAGCACGGTCTGAACTTGAAACCGATGAAGTTATCGACTACTCTGTCAATGACGATGAAATGATAGAAAAGTTAAGGAGATTGTGGACATTAGAGTGGATTATAATGTCAAAAGTATGTGACAATTTGTGCTTGTTAGTAGTATTGATCGTTGCCTTCCTAAACATTACTATCTTCTTTGGAAAGGCTGATAGATAAAACTAATATATTTGTGATTGTTTGTTTGTGATAATGATGTCAAAAGTATGTGACAATTTGTGCTTGTTAGTAATATTGATCGTTGCCTTCCCAAATATTACTATCTTCTTTGGAAAGGCTGATAGATAAAACTAATTTATTTGTGATTGTTTAACTTAAAAGCAAGGATGCGGCGGTTTTGTCATGTTCGTGTTCATCATCTCACACAAGTTTATTAACCGTAAAGAAATTGCCGTTGGGAAGGTGGGCGCAAGATGAATGCTAATGCATCTTCATGCAGAAAGTACAATTACATTTTTGCAGTTCCTAAAATAAAATGTCGATAAAGATTGCCAAGTACCAGGTTGCCTGGGTGTAGAATGGAAAGATGTCCTTTTTAAGGAAACAATTAATGCAGAAAAAATTCCGTTACTGACATCTTATGCTACAAATTAGTATAACGCATCATTTCTCCTCTGATGCAGTACTCAGAAGAGATAAATGTTATTTTTCGTCAGAGCTGCCCGCAAACGTAGACCAATGCCATCACAAATTACTTTCATTCTTTTCGCTCCTTGACTAGTCGGTAAACATGCTCAGTATTTTCAATGCGAGCAGAGATATGTACCCAAATATATATTTTTTCTAATTCTCATTAAAAAATTGAAATAATTTTCCATTCATTTTCGATTTTCATGCCAATCTTTCTAAATCGCCGTATCTTGTGCTACTTAATCTTCAAGGAAATAATTACTGTTTACTATTTTCATCAACATACGGTACATCGAAACTTAAGTCATGTTCTCCTGTGTGATGTTTTAGTCCGAGAGTTAACACGAAGCTGCAGGGAATGAGGTCGCATCTGAGACTCTTACATTAGCATTTAATTCACTACACTAAAACTGCATGTTTTGCAGATCATTCGTACTTCATAAAAAGCTAAAGTTAAAAGCCTACATGTAATTCTAATGGAGAAGTTGTGGTCAATTGGTGGTAAACACGATTTCACTGAGTTATTGACTACAGCTTAAAGAGATGTTTTCATTACGGCTTGTATAAGGAGAGTCATGTGTGTAATGCTTTTTTACATGAATGTCCGTTCGAGACGAAATGAACGACGTACAAGTGTATATCGACATCCTACCGAGAGAAGGCTTCATAAATTGCACACGTGTATATTTCTATGAAAATTCTGTGAAGTCATTACACATTTGGGTGTCATATTTTGTAAGAAGAGAGATTCTGAATGAAAACGACCACTCATATAAAAGAGCATGACTGTAGATGCTGTCTATGCATACTAATCATTTTCAAGAGGTTCCACTTCGAGTTCTATCTGCTGTCAATGACCCAATAAAATCATGTTTATAACCAACATGTCACAATTTCCTAATTATTTTTTCAAATATGGAATAGGGTCAAAAATCAAAAATATTGAAAGAATATTATTGCATTGCAATTTCTAAATCGGAAATAAGTGGAGATTTTTAATCCTAGCTATTTATGACATACAAGTGATCTGATCCGGCAGGCGCACAGCTTTGTAGCCTAGTCAAGAGGTGTGCAGCGATATTTAAAAGTTTCAGGTGCTACCTGGCTCTCTTCACATGCCCATGCCAGCTCCCAGACAATATTTTTTTACAAATGTTATGCTTGATTTCTTCAAATTTTGCACTTTTTTTGAAAAATTGTTCATCTTTTTAATAGACGTTGTTTAAGCTTAAAAAATCAAAGAGACAGTTCAGTTGGAACCAAGTAAAGGGAAGCCATTGTACCATCTAAATGTAATTGCTAACGAGTTCAACACGCATCATAACATATTTAGACATCTGACTTCATTGCAATATGCACTCGCAAAATAATTGATCAATTTCCGTGTTTAAACATCAAAGGCTTAGTGCTTGCTGCATTTTTTGATGTACAAATTTGAATTATGATTTATGAACTAGTTAACCCTTCTTGAAGACGCCAGATCCTACTCATACTCGTAGTTAATGCTCTATATTGAATTCTGAAAATTTGCATTCAGACAGACTTTCATTCGCGGATTTCAAGAATACCAAAAGATCCAGACGTCTTACTTATATTGTACAGTTTTTCACTAGTTCATAGCTTGTACCTTTGGATATGGCTACCTCTGAACCATTCTTCTGTGATTGATATGCAGACCTACGTCTATGAAATCATGTCTGTGATGAAACGCATGAAAATTTGGGTTGATGTTTGGTTTGCCTTAAATTTCTTTTTTCCTTTTTTTAACTTTGTGAAATAATGATATGTGAAATAAGCTTTACATAATGCGAAATTGTAAATATGAGCTTTGATGACATATTACCAACTTTCGGTGGTGTCGCTTGCTATCGTTCAGATGGATTTTATGATCTCAAATTGTGCGTCAATGCAATAATGTATATTACCTCATAAAAAAGCGATTACCGTATATACTGTATTTTCTTTAATAAAGCAAGGTTTCTTCTCGTAGCATTAATTTAATCGTGGATTGTCAAAGAGACGAAAGGACAGTTTTTTAAAGAATAATCCAATTTTGCTATTTAAGACGTTTTTATAATCCTGCTTTCAAATGACTTAAACCAACTTTATGTAATGTTATAAACATGGTGGCCAAGCTCAGTCTTAAAGCATGCTTTTAACCCTTGATATTGTCAATTCCGTGGAGCAGGTTATGATTGTTAATAATTTACTTATCATCATCAACATGTGGTGTTTCCAGAAAAACGCAATCTTGCATGATGCTGCTATTTCTCCCCTCGTGCTATTTTTCTACGCTTTTACAATAATACTTTAACTATTTTGTTATCAATGTCTGATTAGTACTTTTAGCAAATAGACTGTACATATTTTTAGCAGCTCATCTTTTTTCGGGGAGACGACGCAAGCGGAAGAGAGATTCATTATGAAATCACTAGTCATGAAAGAAAATCAAAAGTGAATGAAAACGTCATATTGACCCATGTGCAGTAAGACTTTAATTTATTCATGACATAATGAAAGATAGCGAAGGGGGAACACAAGTCTGTACTTTAAAAGCCATCTTTGCGCATTAATTGATGAGACTGGAAGAGTAATAGAACTAAAAATTGAGTGAAATCTTATCAATGTTGATAGTAACAAGAATCGATCAGAGATTTTAAACACTTAAGAATTGCCTTTATATTTTTTTCTAATTTTTTGTCTTCATTTGTGCGAGAAAACATGCTTCAAACCCTTGTATAGCTCATCCCCACTCTAAAAGTCCTCAACAGGAACACAATATTCCATACTTCCACAGAGAGTTGTTAAATTTCGGACGCGTGACTCTACTAGTAAGACTGCGTGGACCGTACATGGTGTTATTTAATTCATTATCATCAAACACACTTTATTTTCTTGTGAATGCATACACTTTTAGGCATGTCTTGAAATGATAATACAATCGTTTATGCTGTGCAGGTAATTATTTATACATTATCATAGAGTATCAACAATATAATTATCCTCTACATTAAAATGACTTTTTTATTCGGTTCTATACATTTATCGGATTTCACACAATGGCTTTCGGGCAAGAATTTTGAAAAACATGTCTCAATAGGAAAGTTAACATTTCAGATGATTTGCTTTTGTGTTCTATTCAATCATTCAAATGTAGTTTCCAATAAAACATGGGAATCAGATCTCATTAATGAGCCATGATATATATATATATATAGCAAATAATTATTTTAAATATTTTTGAAAAATTAAGAGCAAAGTTTCCAATTCAAAAGTAGAAAATATTCAACCAAAAATTATCGATGAGTTTATTAGTCAAATGCACAATTTTATTTCCCAAAATTGAAACTTCTGTCAGTGAGCAATGAAAGAAATTTTTTATGGCAGCTGATTCGCAAATCGTATAGAATCTCCGATCGAGATTCGCAGGTCCCTATATTCAAGGAATGGTATTCACGAACGATGGCCTTGCAACTGAACATGTCTGAGTTTTAAACCCTATGCCACAATGGAAATACACAGCAATCAGTATGCAGTCATTTAAGTCGGATGTATGTTGTGATTACTTAGTGATAATGATTATGATAATTGAGAAAATAGGTGATCGAAAGATAAAGTCATTCTTGGCCAGTGGCGTACCGAAGGGGGGGATGCAGGGGATGCATCCCCCCCCCGAAATTCGAAACTCTAAGTGGCATGAAAAAGGGAGAAACTTAGGCATACTGAGCATGTGAAAATATCGAGTGTCGGCTTTCGTAAAAATTAATAAATCATCCTTTATTTTGAAATAAAAATACTCAATTTCAGACCAATAATACTTGATTTAACACTTGAATATATACCTTGTAAATTTCTATAAGTTTCTATCAATTTTGACTGTTGATCAAATTTCCTCTTTCATCCTTCACGATACACGGGTATGGGTATGAGGCAGGTGATTATGTCATCGACAAATATGTGAAAGTCGTTAATCCTATTCCCCTCCAAGTTCCTAGGTCGGAATTTAATGTATCTTTGTTGATATTTCTTGAAAGTGGGCGAAGAGTTTTGCTTTTATTGTCGGTAAATGAAATATTCAACACCTTTGTTTATCATGATAAAGAGGCGATTCAGCGAGAATCGTTGCGACTTCCTGTTGTGATAACACATTTGGAGATATTAGGATGCAATTTCCAGCGGCTGTTTAATCCATTAACTGAAGAAATGAGGTGAGTTTGATCCGTGCGTACATGTTTTGTTTATCACCACATTTCCAATCAACATGCCTAGGCCAAGTTTCTCGCGTTTCATTTGTTCATAGAAGCATGGCTTGACTTATAAGTAATTTAGTCGTAGCTACAGACAGATTCAGTTTATCACATTGACTTGCTGCAGTCTATATAGTGAACATTTCTATTTGTCAAACTATATTTTAACTGAAGAGTAAGTACATGCATGCTTATGAGTGATTTGCATTTTCAATGCAATAAAATGATGAAATCTCAATCAAGGTCGGTGATGCAATATACGGTACGGAGTAACCTCCACAGCGGCAACAGAGCCCTGCCGCTGCGTCGCTTCTGGTAGCAGATTCGACTTACTTCGACGTGACAACCCTCGGCCCCGGGAATCATTCCTGGGTGGTTGTCTTTGGCGGGAATGTGTTAGAGTAACGCTAACGAAGCAGTCGGAGGAAGAAAAACTCATGGGCTTAGATGCATCACCGACTAGGCCAATAGTAGTAGGATGTCCCCTAGTTAAGTTGGCCACCTTAATAAATTAGTCTGACTTTTCCGCCCCTACCTTGATCGGATGACCTGTCTGGGGGTAGTGCTGAATGCAGCGACTTCGACAGTCAGTGAATCTAACAGGTACCCTGATCGAATCAACCATTCGAGAAGGACCGACCTGATGGATGAGACGGAAGTTTAATGCTGCACTCAATTCGCCAGCAGCTCCGATCGTGAGAGGGTGGTTCCTTCTCACCTTGAGGGTAGTTAGGTTAGGAATTAAGGACCAAAATATACTTGCAAAATACACAAAAGAATCATGATCCGTTATCTAAAATGTATGAGTTAGTAAACGTATGATAATTTATCTGAACAGTACCTGTAATAGGTTTATCTGATGTCTGTAGCCAAGGCGTAACCCACTCTGAGGAAATGTCATTGACGGAAGAGTCGATTGCTGATTAGATAGGCCTACTAAGGAACGGTTGGATCAGATTACGTTAAAGAAGCGTCAAAAGATCTTATAGAGAGAAGTGAAACAAGACGAAATGTGTTTGATTATTGTAATTCCTAAGTTTGTTAAGGTTACATAGATTTATCCTAAGATTTTGATGATTCAACGAAGCATGGAAATAATTCAAATAGGTTGATGAACTAAACATTTTGAGGAAAAAAGTCAATCACTTGAATCTGCTGGCCTACGTGAATATCAGCCATCATTATTGGCATTAATACGATTACACGTTAGTAATACTTATATCTCTTTTGTATTTTTTGTTTGTCGGCACTTGAATAAATTTTGTCGGCAAGCGATGCCCCCAAACTAATTTCCAATGCATAGTTGTACCACTGATTCGGTCATGATAAATGTGTAAGATGTCGGCAGAGTTTGAACGCTGGCAAGACTTTTGGCGACAACAGCCATCGTCCAACCGATTGGAGCTCAGCTTGACGGAGGCGATGAGAGAGTGTGATAAGGATCTCTATCCAAATGTACATAAACTCCTAACCATTTTTTTGGCCACCCCAGTGACAACATGTACAGCTGAGAGATCTTTCAGCCTGCTTCGCTTACTTAAAACCCATCATAGGGCAATGATGGGCCAAAGGCGTCTAAACGGACTCGCACTTCTGGCCGTTCACAAGGACATTAAGTTGTGTTACGATTCCGTTGTACAGGAATATGCGAGAATATTTGATTCTCGATTGCGATTGATAGAATACATTTGCATCATATTATTATCCGTTTTATTCATCCATTTTTATAATATCTATTGAATATATGTAGGCTAATAAATGCATGAGAGATATGCATGTACCGGTACTGTTATATATACGAGTATATACATTCTGTTAATATATTTTGAACGCAGTTTTACGGATTTTTGTATTTTTTGTATATTTTTGTTTTTTTGTTTGAGCGCAAGTGTATATGATATTTGATTTGGCTTGATTCAACAGGTAAATCACATGCAGCTAAATCGACTAGGTCTATTCATACAAGTTCTAAAATTTTTGAGGTCAGTATTCAAATATCATCCCCCCAAACGAAAATCCTGGGTACGCGCCTGTTCTTGGCACATGTGTTTTTTACATGTCATGTTTTTTCGTCAACGTATTTCATATGTACATGGCAACCGTGTCATTAAAAAATGACACAAAATTCAATATGATTGTTATTAAATTATGCACATGCATGTAAACAATCACCTGCTACTTAAGCACCTTCCCTTTGATGCTGCTCACCTGATGTAAGTTAGTAATGCATCAATTTGAAGCAAATAGGAGAATGATCCATTTTTTTATGAAACGCTGTGTGATTAATAGGCATGATAGATAGACTAGTTGATAGGCACCTTGAAGATGGTACATTTTAAGCGAGAAAAATTAGGACATGCGAACCAGTGATCCCATATTTTTCTGTTTGCTGCATTGGTGGATGTGAAATTTTGGAATAGACCTACTTTCAAGAAATTGAGTGACTGTCAGCAATTACAAACAGATGTTACTTATAATCTTACTTGAAACAGTCGTCTTGTGATGATATTAATTTTGGAATAATTGAGTCACAAACTTACTTTAAGCTTCGCTTTTAAACATGCTAATTACCGAATATTTTGTCGGTTTTTATGTAGGCTAAATTTGTCAAAGCTCTTATGAACAATATGCACACACGCATGTACACCTGTAAAGAGTACTTCTGTGTATCGTGAAATACATATCAAGTAAAATGTAAGTATTGCATTAGAGGAAGCACTGAATCAATCATGCAAATAGACTATATAAGGTTTTGACAGTAAAATTACTTTCAGATTACGAAATACATTAAAGGCGGATGCATTAGCTGAATATATAAATTTCAAATGAAGTTCAACGTTGAAGAAAAACGAAGTAGTTCCAAAGCAATTAGAAGTACAAAATAGCAGACATGGCATAAATGAATCAGAGTTGTTACTTTATTTTAGTGTATAGAAAGATGAATTGTTCAATAAACCGATATTAATACATTTGAGCATAAATGGGCGATTATCAAATTGAATTATGGTCAGTGACAGACGAGGCGCCATGCAATTTATTCAACAAACGGAGATGATTTCCTGAAAGTTCTGCCGATCTGATAGAGTTGTTTCCAGAGTATCAAACTCTGGTTACTTAGTGTTAGTTCCGATCCCAGCGACAGTGTCCTCAAATGCCTGTGCAGTGCATGCGAAAACAGTGAAAGAACAATGAGTACAAACAGAACACAGTTGTTATTCGATTCAAAGCTCTTGAGTCGAAGATCCGGTGACCTGACTGGCACACTATTGTTCAATGTCATCGAAGATGCTGATTAACCTGCTCACTATGGTGACCCGCACTGCGCGTCACTTTCCTTTGATGAAGTTACCGATTATTTTGAATAAAATTTGAATTCACGAAATAACTGTGACGTGCAGAACACGGCATGAATTTGATGTCAGGGAAATAGCTGGTTTCTCCTTTCCATAACAATCATAAGGGGTTTCGAGTATTTTGTAACCCTTTGATGCAGCCTGTGTGGTTGTTGAAAACAGGCACGTGAATCGTGAGCGCAGGTCATCGCAAATCAGTCACAATAAAGTAAAGAATAGGAACATTTATTTAAACAAGATTTCATTTCATGAAGCACATTATATACTGCTTTGTTATTAGGATCCATTATTTGTTCCATAGATCCCCAGGATCTGCAGGACTCGGTTTAAAACAATACTTCGATGATCATCATCAACATTAGTCACAATAATTTTTATCCTTAATAGAAATTGCAATATGGACTAGAAGCGATGGCACTAACCGAACAGCAGCAAAAGATGTTGCAAGTTCTTCTTTTTCTATGCTTATTTTTGTTGGTTCCTTTCAGTTGCAGCCCGTTTGGGCTTGATATATGTTAATTATCCATTTAGTATGTGAATGTTGTATGTACTCTTGATAGCAAATACGTGTATATCATCATCATCAAGTGTGTGAAAATAACTGGATAAGGCGAATCTGTGGTGTAAAGTTATTGGAGAAACGAAGAATGGCGGAGATGAAGGAGGAATTAGGATTGAAGAAAACGGTGACACAGAAAGTGGTGGAAAAAGACTGAGCTGGACAGGGCATGTGGTAAGGATGGGAGACAAGAGGGTAGTAAAACAGGTGGAAGAGATGGATGACACAATGACAAGAAGAAGGGGACGGCCAAGGATTCGCTGGAAGGACTGTATCAAAAGAGACCTGGAACGCACGAAAGAAGACTGGAGGACTTGGAAAAAGAAGGCGAAGGACAGACTGAAATGGCGGCAACTTGTCAAGGACGCGTCAAGAAGAACATGAGAACTTCATGGAGAACATGAAGTGACTACTGACTGCACTTTTGATAATGAATTGTCATTTTTATGTGTATGACATTTCCCCCATACCCCTCCTCAGGGAAAATGGGGTTATCAAAAATTAAATAAAAAAATTAATATTATAGATATTGTACTTATCTAGACTAGCTCTGAATTAGCCATTTACCAATATCAAGTCCGCTTCCGTGAATAAAGTATTCATAACTTTATTTGCACATACACAGAAGTTGATCAGAATCACATATTACACTCAACAACAATCATCTATATTTTCTTGACTTCCATTTCACAACGCATGTATTTTTTCGAATCCACTTCCTCTACGAAGAAAAGTTTCAATCTCATCAAAAATTCATACATCTATTTGGGGTAACCAATAGCAACAACTACTGGTCATAGAGTAAGTACATGTATGTCAGGTAGAGCAACGAGAGCAACAAGTCGAAGTCTGTATGAATTAAATGGTCAATGCCGGTCATTGTGACTTGCTTTAATAAAGTCCAAAGTCTGGATGTTAAAAGCGCACAAGTGTTTGATTTCTCTACGCTTTATACTAACCTGGATCAGCGTGAAGTTAAAGAACATATTTTTAAATTACTTGACTTGATTTTTGATAACCACAACAGAAAATATTTATGCGTTGGTTATGATAAAAGTTTCATGTCACGGTCTAGATATAACGGCTATACAACCTTTACGAAAGACAAATTCAAATCAGCAATTAAGTTTATTTTAGAAAATGTTTTTATAACGTTTGGTGGTCAAGTTTTCCAACAGACTCGTGGCATTCCTATGGGAGGGAATTGTAGTCCTCTCTTAGCTGATCTGTTTTTACTACACTGTGAATTTGTCTATATGCAAAACTTACTGAAAAATAAGAAGATGGGACTGGCTAAACTGTTATCTAATACTTCTAGATACATCGACGACATTTGTATAATTAATTATAAACATTTTAACCAGATTATAAAGCATATTTGCCCCAGTAGCTTGGAAGCGAGCAGAAGCGGTAGTAATAACAAAGAGGTTGAATACCTAGATGTTAAATTGAGCATTACTAATGATGGTTTACGAACTTCTGTGTATCATAAAGTAGACGATTTTAACTTTGCTGTTGCACTCCTAACATTCCCAGAAAATACAATCCCGTACAAAATGGGTAGCCAAGTATTTAACGGACAACTTATAAGATATGGTCGAATTTGTTCATCCCTTGATGATTTCGTGAAAAAGGCTTCTTCGACCTTCAGATTATTAGTTGCTAGAGGCTATAATCAAGATTCTTTAATCAATAATGCAGAAACATGTTTACACAGGCATAAAGAGCTATTTTTGAAATTTGGGCTGTATTCAGCTAGACAATTTTCTAATTTCAGTTTTCTGCTAACCGAATAATCAGATTTTCATTTTTTTTGTCGATTTTGACTTACACCGATTGTGACTAACCCGACTTTTGACTTTGTGGAAGCTGTACAGTTTTACTGTGCAGGGCCCCGCTCAGGTGGGATTGAGTGTTCAGGAATTGGGGCCGAAACACGAATCCTACCTGAGTTCCTGCTGATGACTTCCTAGCTGTTACAGGGAACGCAAAACCAGTCCTTTTAAGGATTAATTTCATTTTATTTTCAGTATGTATTACATTATTCGTTTACACTAATTTTTTTTGTTGCAATCTACTCATTTATTTTACACTAGTTTCTTGTGACTATCAATTTTATTTATTTATTCAGATTTTGATTCTTTTACCTAATAATTTTCATTTGTGCTGCTTATTTCCTTCCTTTTTTAAATTTATTTATTTATTTATTCATTCATTCAATTTTTTCCTTATTATTATTTTTTTCTTTTGCTACAATTTCAATATTCCATTACAGTCGTACTTCACTAATCAATTTCAGCAGTTAATCTTTCAGAATTTATTACCCATCACTTTCCTTTTTTTCTGTATTTTAATTGTTAGCACGATCTACACTTTGATAATTTCTTGGTTAGCTTATTTTCTATATTAAGTTAGGTAACAACGTGAATAATTATCTCCTTTTCCATCTGCAGTGAAATAGGTGATAGATAGCATCTTCCGCCGCATGCAGATTACGCTTGTCATAATTGTTTGCGGATTAAGGCTAGATATGATGGGACACAGACCGGTCCTCTTGAGAGATAGATTAAATTTCATGAATAGTTAGACACCAATTGGTCCATTTATAACAAGTCTAGTTCCTTATTTCATTTTCTTCATGGAGTAGTTCCAGGTGAGACGTTGTAGGTCGATTCTAGCAAGTTCAGTACCCATACTGGAGTTTCACATGTATTTTATTTTCTTTTTTCTTTTCTGCAAAGTTCATTACAAATTTATTCATTACAGTTATATTTTGTACAGTAGGCTTAATCTTAGTTTATTTTATGTAGTTGTAACTGAGATTCCTAGAGGATGATGATTTTCATTTAAATTTCATTAGATGAACTCTTGCTGCTATCCACAACTCCACGTGCAAGATGTGCTTTTTTCTCTGTTTTGGAGAAATTGCCAAGGATTCTCCAAAACGGAGAAAAGGAACCGACTGTTGTGATAACAATTCTGAAAAACGAATAGTATTTTTCAAATCCTACGAGTAACTGATTACTTTTGATTTCTTTTTATTTAACTTTAATGGAAGTTACCTAACCCTTCTACCGCATCCTAAAAAAATCACGTTTTCCTGCGCACATAGAGACAAAATGTCTCAGTACTTATATTGAAATAAAATAATGTGAAACGGCCAAATTTGTCATTTTATCAAAATGTAGCATAATAGAGTGTTGTGCAGAACGAAAAAAGAGCAGTTAGTCCAAAAGTTCATGTGATAAACAAAGAGATCCTTTGGTAAAGTGATCGTTGCACACAAACCTGTGACAAGAACACAATTCCTCGAACTCGGTGACGTTTTTTACACATGTGACATCGTCCTGGATCAGTTCGATGCACGCTGGCAGCGGGCAAATGGTCATCACATTCTGGAGGCTCAACACTACATAATTCCATTGCAGTTCGCACAGAAGCTTGGAGTCTCGGCTCCAAGGAAGGTCGGCGAATGTGAGACTTCATTAAAGCTTCTACCAACTCTTTCAGGAAAAGTCTGCGTTTCGCAAGATTCCTGCGATTCCATTCTGGATTATTCATCATCCATATGGCGAAGCTGCTCCAGCATGCCACATTTAACATGCTTGTGAAAAGTTTTGTGTGGCATTTGCGCGTTTGACGATTACAACGTGTCGTGATGTCCGTAGTCATGTCATTGGTGTCCACACACATCCGGCGGGAACAGCCATCAAACGAAAAAAACGAGCTTATAAGCACTTGTGTTTTTGGAAAGTTTGCATGTCACAGACTTTATGCATGTCAGTCACCAAACTCATCTATGAGCTATTGCCAAATCATGACGTCATCCTTCAAAATGGCCGCCATGATTATAAAAATAGGCTGTATCTCGAAAATGAATGATTTTAAGGATTTTCGAACAGATATAAAGTCGACCACTTCCTGTCATTTGAGACTATTTTTATGCCAATCAGTTACATGTATGTCAAATAATGACCTCATAATTCAAAATCGCCGCCATAATCAGTGTCATGACAGCCTTGGAGATTTTATGTTTGTTAAATTAGCAATTCGATGGGTTTCCATTACTTTCATGCTGAACCTCAAGAGTATTTTCTGAAGCGTGATCATATCACAGGCAACCTGCCAATGGCAGAGCAAAATCACATAACCAAAGACAATGATTTCAATTAACTTTCAAAGATGTAAATGGGTCCACATCACCATTCAGATTCAAGAAATGAAACATGGATTTAGTGAATCACAAAATCGTGCCGGTGAAAACTGAATTAAAAACTTGAAATTTCAGCCAAGAAAGCACGAATGATAGCGTGACTTTTTCATGAAGACTTTCATTATAATACAATTCATGAAATTCCCTTGATAATCAGCTTGATTTCCGCTTTGTTAGGATGCTTATTAGCAAATATCCATTCCTTTTGATATCCAACTTGTTTCATACTACCTAGTTAGGAGTCATCTTGGTAGTATAAAATTAGCAAATTTTGACTTTTTTCAAAACTGCTCAAATAACTTTTGGACCACGGGAACGTAATCTCCGCAAAAACTGAATCTTTTAATGTAAAAATTTTCACTGTATGCAGATACCAAAGATATTTGATATTATAAAGGGCTAGATAGGAAATAGACGTGTTTTTACCTTGCATGCAATGAAACCAGGGAAAATCAGCTGATATTGCATGAATTTGAAAATATTTGTAACCGAGCAACAAATATCCCTTTTCATTGTCTGTTTTTAGTAATAACAGAACCATAGAGCAAGTATGTTGGGTAGAGTGGTAACTCCGCATTTATTAAATCCCCAATGTGTATTCACTTTCGATTTTATTAAATGAACTCAAGGGAGATACAGTCGGAATTATTTCAAAATGTGAGATATACACATTTTTACAGTTTTGAAGAAATCACAACGGAATTGACTGATCATGATAGCATAAAGCAGAAGGAAATGATATTATTTTACAGATTGTCAGTGTCATGACAGCCTTGGAGAGGTAGTATTTGTTAAATTGGCAACTCAATGACCTGCGCTATTGCTTTCCTGCTGAACCTCAAGAGAATCTTCTTAAGCGTGATCAGGCAACAGCTGCCACTAGCATGACAAAATCTAGATTCAAAGACAATGATTTCAATTAACTTTCAAAGATGTAAATGGGTCCACATCACCATTCAGATTCAAGAAATGAAACATGAATTAGTGAATCATAAAATTAAGCCGGTGAAAATTGAATTAAAAACTTGAAATTTCAGCCAAGAAAGCACGAATGATAGCGTGACTTTTTCATGAAGACTTTCATTATAATACGGAGCATGAAATTCCCTTGATAATCGGCTTGATTTCAGCTTAGTTGGGATGATTATTAGCAGATATTCATACCTTTTGATATCCAACTTACTTTTACTACTTACAACAGGGAGTCATCTCGGTAGTATTTAAATTGGCAAAATGTCGACTTTTTTAAAAGTGCATCAAATAATTTTTTGGACCACGGCAGCGTAATCTCCGCAAAAACTGAATCTTTTCATATAAAAATTTTACTGTATACAGATACTTTTTTGAGTCGACACTCTACCCATATATCCCTACTCTATGCCATCAGTCTTCATGTGAATATTTTTTCCTCCATTTGGATTGATAGTACTGCATTAAATTGCTGTATTACAGCTCTCATCTTCAACATTTTATTCAGAGAAACTACTGAACGAATATTCTTGAAACTTATCATATAATATCAGTGAAATATGCTTTGTATCATGTGCCATTTCCAAGCCTTTTTGTCGCATCACACATCGCACAGCCTACAAAACAGCAATTTCGCACCATTGCCGAATGCTTTTTTACCACGATAAGGACCGCAATAAAATGGGTTCGAATTTAGGCATCTATTACTCATCTAGCCCACAGTGTAAATCTAGTCCTTTTAAACAATTAAATATCTTTGGTATACACATTGGGGATTTAATAAATATAAATTCGGAGTTACCACTCTACCTAATATACTTACTTAATGACAAATACTTTTTTGAATCGGCACTCTACCTGCATACTTGCTCTATGGTCGACACCACAGACATCGAACATCAAGCATTAAGGTCTAGACTGGACATCTGTTCAAGGTCACGGCAATTAAAGCCACACAATGTCGACCATCTTTTCTTGTTTTATTACTTGAAATGTTTTGAAATTTCTATATGTTTCCACAAAAGCACGTGGTTTGTCCAATACATTGCTGATTATCAGAGAAAGCGAAGAAACTAGATATGTGCAGTCTACTAAGTAGACTTAGTAAGATAAGTCTTATCCTCATTTGCACTAGATCAAGTTTTTTCGATCAGGCTTGAGAGATTCATGACGGTAATCTATTAATTTTCATACGATGATGAAAATCATCCCACCAGCCATTAATACTTGAATATAATGCTTGCTTATTTAAATTATTAATTGAAGCAGTCCTGATGAGGACTGATGGAGTTCTCTAATCACCAAATGCACAAATCTAATGCTGTTGTAGCCATTGGATCAATCAGCTCTTAGAAGAACTCAATGGATCTTTCTAGTGGCAACGAATTGAAATTGATCAGCTTTGGCCCAATATCTGGTAAAAATGGAAAAATGGTAGCACTACTCATTCTTACTGTTAAGATACTGAAACCATAGTACTGTCGCACTCCAAGCACTGCCGCATACATGTTCAAAACAGGCGTCTAACATACTGTACCGACTACAGATGCTGGTATTGGAAATAGAAAAGGACAATGGTCACCATATGTTGAGGAAATGAAAAATGGATTTTATAAAGCAATAGTAAGCCGATGGATAAAAATTGGAAAGCGGAGGTAAATCACAAAACTCCAATGAGACTGCTACACCGATTACAACTAATGCTACACTATAACTGAGACTACACACGGTGGTTAATTGTAGTAGTGGACAAGTGGAAAGTGGATAATGGAGGTAGGCAATGGATCTCTCTAGTATACGATCTACTATCCGAAAACAATCGAAATATGCACACTTTACCTAAGACTACACATGGAAAATACAATTTCTCCACTTGAATTTGTAATCGTCAGTTTCCTAATCCGCCTGTAATACTTCATGCAATCCAACATTTCTTCAGTTGTCATCATCCACAATGACATGATTAGAATTACAATACTTCAACCACTGCTTCAGCTACCGATTAAGGTATATAAAACACAATACTTCCTCCATCAGTCATGAGCAGGTACTCGTCTAGTTGTGTTTCGAACCCTGACCTGAACACTCAGACCCAGACGAGAGGGTCCCACACATAGCGGCTGACAAAATACTCAATTAGGTAATGATATGTCTGGAAAGATATGTCAGACATCATGCAAATGTTGCGTTTCATCATGTAAACTCAACATGCAGTGAATATTTCACTGGATAAGCCTGTCCATTATTCTTCATTCTTCTATTGCCGCGCCTCATGTTTCGTAGCTTTAGAGGACTCCATATAACTCAATATAACAAGAAATAAACATCAGAGT
The DNA here is from genome assembly GCA_907163375.1 of Prostheceraeus crozeri. NCBI lineage: Eukaryota > Metazoa > Platyhelminthes > Polycladida > Euryleptidae > Prostheceraeus > Prostheceraeus crozeri. The sequence continues at coordinate 56,626 of CAJQUW010005375.1, read as the reverse complement.
GTGTCTTGAAAGGCTGATTTGTTATTCTTCTTCTTCTAAGTTGTTTTGAAAAACTTTGTGACCCTTGTAGCAAGGCAAGCGCATTTCCCATCTTTAAGCGATTTTTCGTAGATAATTTGTTTGCCTGTATTACTTATCTGCCTATGCAGCAATCAATGTCAACGGTTCAGCTGATCTGCCGGTGCATTAGCCGCAAGACCAAAATTGCACCAGACCAGGCGTAGTAATTGCCACTCCCACCTGCAATCTGTACATAGAGCTCACTGCAGTTTTCATTTTTAGATTCTTCCGAAGTTCGAGTGCGCCAGATTTATGATGTTTTATAAGATACCTGAAAAGATTGCGCCGAAGACGAGGCCAGGCGCACCGAAGCCAGGGCCAGGCGGGACGAGGCCAGAGTCGAGCGTGCCAGATACAACGTTACCTGAGCGGCAGACGTGTGGTGTATTTCTAGAATTTCAGAAACCAAGCACGCTCCAGTGCGGCAAAGCCGGCCAAATTAAGTTCGGTGCACCCCTGTACAGGTTACAGCTTGGTGGCCACTGCCATTTAAAAAATCCCAAATAGGTGCATGCTCACCCTAAAGCGCGAATTGCAGATAAGATTTGTTTTTAACAACTTTCTCGCATCTCTATTCCTTTGCAAATTTACAATAGGGGCCTATTCTACATTTTGTTGATCAGATGATAACAAGAGTGAGTAGCAAGCTAGGAAGTAACTACAATTATGCCTCAAAAAACGACGTTGGGCCCTCGTTACCACGTTGTCATTCCTACGATTTTATTTAAAAAATGAATTTTCTACTCAATGTTATTTGATCTAAAATACTTGATTTAGACCTAATCAATTTTTGATTAGTCTAATTAGTCTAGTTATTGGTCAATCAACCTAATCAGATTTCTCCTGAGAAAACAAAAAATTCTTCAAAATCTTACTTAGCACTCCTTGGCGCACTATTCCAACAATTAGGCCTATATGAGATAATCAATTGCCATCTATCACCATCATGTCGGTCTTCATGCATCTGGAGTTCGTATCTCCAGTCTCAGTGTAACAGAGATTTTGGAAGATGCAAAAGCTGACAGACTCAGCTATCATCAAAACATGTATACATGCATCATCAATACTTTCATGACCAATTTAAAATCTTGAGATTTCATTTGTAGTGGTCATATATGTTGTCAATATATGACAGTCCGTGATTTTGCTGTAGATGTGTTCACTGTTTTACCGAATTTTGAAAGTATAATTTGATCTTTAAAAATTTATACAGCACCTTGCTTTTGAAAGACAAACGCACGCCTAAATCGTTGCTGAACAACAGCTATTTGCTGCACTGATGTCCAAGTAGACGAAAACAAGATACCATAGAAAATTCTATTCTTGCGATTTATCACTATCATATACACATGTATGTCTGCAGAAACAAGCTGAAATTTAAGATTGCCATTTTGGTTGGACTAATTCCCCGCCTGCCGCTGTTTAGATACAGAGTCAGCGTTTGCATCAGAGCTCCTGTATCACCAGAGTGGAGCTTTTCAACTCCAATACAAATACACTGACCTCCATATGCAACACACAGTGGAGTATTCTGAGATCAAAACATTCACAAGTTCCAGAGATAATGTGTATTGTTCAGAGACGAACACGCTTTTAAATATGAGTGTTTCATGAACGATCACTGTTCATGCAATCTCGTTGCATAAACTGCAGTTTGTCAATGAAGTCACAATAGCCTATTGTTGTTAGACCTCACTGGTCAACAGCAATGGGCATAGATATCACACACAGCAAAAACAGAATCAGTATGATTTTAATCAAATTTACATGTAAAGCAACACATGTAAGTTACATCTTCTAAAAGTTATAAAATGCCTATTAGCCATGTTCAATAAACTAGATGTAGCGTAGGCTAGTCTAGGCAACCTAACAATATTGTGTCAATTTATTTATTAGTCGCATTCAGTAAATACAAGTAGACTTGGGTGAGATATTTACATGTACACATTGAAAATGCGCTTTGATGATGTAGGCTTAATTCCGTGAAATCTTATTTCAGATTTTAATGCTTGCATTGTGAGACATGTTGGACATGAAACGTTTTAAAGCTTCTGATCCTTGAATCATTTCTTTCTCCAATCATCTTCAAAAACAGCAAACCCAGTCATAATCATCTTTACGAAGGACTAAATCTATTGAAACTTGTGTTTTAGGCTTTTTTGACTTAGCAGACTTTAGCTTATTCTAGGATCACTAAAACCTGAAAATCTTCTAAAATTGAGTCAGAAATTGACTAGAATCACACACTAATTTACTGCGGTTTAAATTTAGCTTAAACAAGCTGAATGACTGCCGGACCAAATTAGAGATAGCCGAACCTGAGATTTTTACCTATTAAATGGATAGGGAGTTCGATAGCTTTTATGTGATGTACTTAGAAAGTGAAGAGAACCAAGATTCTCAAGTTCTTCTAACGCTTGATTTTCCAAGTAATTAAATACCGCCAGTGTTCAACTGCAGTAATGTCATGTTTCTTGTATTTCTCGTATATTTGTGATACGCATAGCAATACTATGGCTGATTTAGTAGACCTTAGAAGTAGATATTTAGAAGAATTATTAAAGAGATTTGATATTTTTATTATTAAGAGATTTTATAATTATTTAAGAGATTGGAAGAATATTATGACCTTAGAAGTAGACCTACTTTAGATAATTCAGGTTCATGAAAGATCATTTTATACCACGAAATCTCAATAACCGCGACCTCAGAAATTCGGAATCTCATAGTGAGTACTCCGTTAATGAATGCCGTTACTCCGCACCCTGCACTTGCCTATCTTGCTACGATGTATTGTAGCATCTGTGGGTCCAGAGTTCCGCCCGAGTGACATCGTAGCATCTCAGAGAGAACGAGAGAGAGTGTGTTTTGTTATGCTTGAGAAACTCTTCATTGATGTTTTGGGTGCCGGGTAGTGCCGATGTGCATTTAAAAAGAATCTATTAAAAACCCAACGTTTCGTGCACCAATGACCTAGCTATTTAGTCATTTTAGCTTTCACCGTTTATTGTTCCATATCTTTAATATTTCTGTTTTGGTCTGGTTTTAAAAATTACATTACAGCTATCATAGAGACACACGGGATACGTATACATGATGAGGACCATTTGCAAGTTTTAGCAAAATTAAATTAAAAAGAGACCCATCTAAGTCAGATTGTTTAGTGCTCATAGAATTTTCCTAGTACTTCATAAAATTCGCATTAAATTGCAAAACATGGTTCATACTGTCAAGATTTTGGTCATTGTTCACCATCATAGGACAAATGAGAATGGGAACGAAATTTTTTCGTTCCAATAAAACACGCACTGGTCCTATAACAGAGATAAAATTGCAGAATCAGCTTAGAATTTTGGTTGACTATTGAGATGAAAGCTAGGCCCTATCTCTCTATCATGAATTGGCATGAACAGGCAATGAAATGTAATTGTAGGCCTACATGTGCAATTACATACAAGCCTGTGATTATTGTTTGTAGCACTGGACATTATTTGGTATGGTTTCGGGAAGTCCAAGATAGCGGAATATTTCCCAGTTCTAGATTTTTTGTTTGGGTGGCAATCCTGAATTAATTTCATTTTATTCGACATATTTTTTCAATAGTATTCTGGTTGCCACTTTCCAAAAATCTGGATCCACTTTCACAAAAACGTCTACTGTGAAGAAGGCCAAGCTTTTGCATGACCACGCTAACACTGCATCCGGTATTCATGTTGAGTGCTATCGAGATTCATGTTAACAAACTTAGTCATGATTGTGATTCATTCATCACGCTGTTTAAATCTCAAATACTTCAAACATACACTTCCACATCAAAGTGCTTGCTCCCTTCAATGTCATCATATCCGCAATGAATAGCGTTCTAAAATGAACAGAGATGGTAGCTCGTCAAACATGAAAAAATGTGAAGGGGGGACCCAACAGAGTTGCCTTTGGTCCATTTAAAAATTTGTTTACTTGCATGCTACAAAGGAATCCCAGTCAACTCGGTACCAAGAAAAAAAAATCTCAGCATTATTTTAGATTGTCATATTCTGATGTAATTTTGTTCCCTCACTACGAAAATAACATTCAGTAGCGCTGATTTTTATTAGTTGAACGTAGAAATGCATTTTTCCTGCAAAAAAGTATGCATTGCACTACATATATAAAACGAAAAAATGCATTTTCAATATTAATAGTTAGAAGACGAATGGGCGTTCATTGGAAAGGCAAGTTAATTCTGTATATGAAACAGTGTTCATTTCAATGAATTATCCAATTTCAAGCATGTGATCGCATGTAATGTACCTTGTAGTTGTCAAATTGCTGAAAACGAAGATCTGAAATAACCAATCGAAGAATCAATCACAATGATGAGATTCATGGATTTTTCATCTATAAATTAAAACAAAGCATCTCATTTTTCATGTTCCTACTTAAGATCAAAGCAAATGGAGGACGTTATATCACTTTGATATTCGCAATGCGACCAAGGACGCTCTCTGATTGGTAGATGGCGTCACTAATGGCGATCGAGTAAACAAGCGATCCTAATCGCGCACATTCTCACAGGCGTACATCGGTGTGTGAGACAAAGGTCACTTATTATTGCTGCGTCTGACTTAAGTTGTCTCTCGCTCAGTTGAATCAGTTGCTTGATAAGTGACAATGCAGGTGATAACCAGGGTTGGTCGGCAAAAAAACCCACCCGGGGTTTTATCGGGTTATATCCGGGCGGGTTTTTTATACCGGGTTTTTCGGGTTTAATCGGGTTTTTTCGGGTTTAATCGGGTTTTTCGGGTTTAATCTAGTTATTTCGATTTTCTTGAAATTAAGAGGTAATCTCTTATTTTAAAATTATCATTTTATTGAAAAATCAAACTACATTGCACACATCAGTGTAATGTAAACCATGATTAAAATACAATATCATGAGAAAATATTGGTGAGTACTTAGTATAGGTTACTGTATTTTAGCCGTACCAAATATTCAGATAATTACAGGCTATCTAAATAAGGAATCATATGAAGTTATTCTCTCACCTACATTTACGAATAGTATACTTTACACAAGATTGGCTGTTATCTAAAATTTATAAGTTTTTTTTATTATTGTATTATCAGAGAGAAAACACATGTGTAGAGGTCTATAAATTGAACTTTATATAAAAAATATGGTCAAAACGGGAAGATCTAATGAGTCATCTGAACATCGATCACCAAATATCTGTTTGTCATACCGGTATCCCAAAAGTAAGAAAATATAGGCCCAACTGTTATCAGTGTTACTGATACTAAAGCTAAATAATACGCAGATCGTTTCGTCGAACTTTCATATCATAATTTCGATTCATTTTATTTATTTATTTTTTGATAACCTGAGGATGGTCGTTTGGTGTGGTCGAAAGACCTCGTCCTAATATGTGAAATCGAGGACGCACGCTCTTTCTTATGGTCCGAAGTGTCCGTCGCAGACTTGCAGCCTGCTGCGGTATCAGTAATGACGCGCGCGTACCACGCACGCGCCACCCCGAACTCCCCATCATTTCCGAGTGTCTTTTGTATGCTATAATAACATTAATGACCAGACTTGTGGGCAGTATCTTTAAATCATTGTTTGCCAATATCGATCTTATCTTACGCACTTTCGACTGCACCAGCCACCCAAAGACATGCGACCAGCAGCGTCAACCAATATGCGTGTGCTCTCCCGAATTCCCCATCATCTCACGAATGCATCACTACAGTCCGCTGTTGACAAATCCAGGCTGGCTGATGTCCGGCGAGTCAGGGATGGACAATGGGCATCATATCAGCATAGGCGTTAAATTTCTTGCGCAATGAAAACATCGGACATTGACATATTATTCGGTTTTCCTTTTCAATATTTGGTGTTGTAGTAAGAAACATGTAGATTACGGAATTGTATACATTCCATACGATGATTTTTGAGAAGAGGCAGAGTCAATAAATCAGAAAAATGAATTGGCATTACTGTATTTTAATTAGAAGCATCGAAAAAATGACATAATATGGAAAAATCCATTTCACCCGATTTCACCCGCCCGATTTCGCCCGCCGGGCGGGTGAAATCGGGTTTTTTTCTGACCGGGTGGGTTTTGACCAACCCTGGTGATAACTATGACTGATATTTTTCAATTCTTCGCTGAAGATGTTAAGACATTCAAAAGAGGAGAAGAGAAATACAGATCTAATTTTGTGCTCTCATTTAACATCGCACAAAGAACAATCTGTAGTCATGTTCGTGCCACCATGAAAAACCGGTCGTACAAAGTCATTATCGAATTACATGAAGATGGCGGGATAAAGGACTGTAGCTGTGAATGTCCAAGAGGGCAATGGATTTTCTCACATATGGCTGCGGCGCTTATCTACGGCGAAAAGTCCGGTATATCTAAGACTGATCTTCCAGCATCTTGGATTTCCCATCCGAAGCGACAGAAGCAGAATAACAGTTATAGTGACATTTTCCCTGACGATCGCTCTTCTCATCGTGCGACTACTTCTCCAGCAAATTCTGCACAACTTGCGCATTTTGCAAATTCATTGAACTCTATAAATCATCGCTGTGGAACTTCGTGGATATTAAGTGGATAGATGAGACGGATAAATTTAAAGAATCGAACTTGCCTACTGCTGCTATACAAGTAATTGACAGACATAGCATTGAGACTTTATCTGATTCTGATTTCAAGAGAAACTTTCTCATATCTTCAAAATCTATAGAAACTATAGAAGAATTGACAAGGGGACGGAGAAATAACCCTAGATGGTCGGAAGTTCGCAACTTTCGGATTACTGCCAGTAATTTTGGACGAGTTTTGAAAGCTATCAAAATTGGAAAGTTTCCACCATCTTTGTACAAGACATTATGCGGAGAATACAATCTCAGTAACAAGCTTGATAGCATTATATGGGGATCTATTCACGAATCTATGGCTACTGAAAGGTATGTTGAAGTAACCGGGAACCATGTTGAGCCATGTGGGATTTTTCTTTTTGAAAATGGAATCATGGGCGCATCTCCTGATGGTTTAGTCGTGTCGCATTGCGATTTAGATGACAAAGGTGTTCTTGAAATTAAGTGTCCCTATAAATATCGTGATTGTAAGATTAATGAAATTCTTGAACAGGAGAAAGCGCGAAATACTATGAAATCATTTTACCTGACAGAGGCAATGGAAGTTAATACGGAACACTTATATAATCATCAAATCCAGGGAAACATTTTTGCAACAAATTCAAATTGGTGTGACTTTGTGATATGGACAATGAAAGACATCTTCATCAAGAGAGTATTTCGGAGCGATCAGTGGGCAAGTGACATGCAGAAAATCGAACTGTTCTATTATGATCATTTCCTTCCCTATTGTAGACAATTCTGAATTGTTCAGTTTGGTTTCCGATGGATTTTTAGTGGGTCTAGGTGAATACATTTGTTAATTTTGTACTTTGTCGTTCGTTTTGAGTTTGATTAAATATTACCATGAAACTAGGTTACATGTATAGTCTGGTATAGACTTGTAGCAGACTATATAGATAACTAATTTCTATCTGAAATGTGTAGCCTATATAGATGTATATATAACTTTTGAGAACAGATAAATGAGTAAAATAGAATTTCATAGAATTAATTTTAATCAGAGAGAATTAATCAATCAAATCAATGCAACGAATAATGAAAACCGTCATATTTTTTTGGAAATTTATTCAGAAATATCAGTCAAATCCTTCATAAATATTCCGTATATAAGAGGATTCTGCAGATTTACTAAACAACAGCAGACTCGAAAAAGTTTCGTTGCTAAGCGTCGATAGTGAGTTGGAAAAGAGCTCAATATCTTAAAAGATTTTATTCTTTGGTTGGCTCGTTCCACGTGAATGCGAGCACGAGCAATATCTCGTGTGTATCGAGTTTCGGTTTCTGAAAATTGCAGTTTCGATTTTCCTTGCAAAAATGGAGGCAAATTCAATTGAACACCTTTCGGTAAAATGTCATGCATCGTGAAACCTTTATCGGCGAGAATCAAGTCACCAGGATTAAGATGATTTAAAAAAACCACAATCACGTGTAATTCCCTTATCACTGATATTACCAGGATAGGCCTGGCTTACAAAGATTATTGTACCATTCGGTGCTACTGCTACCAAGAATTTCGCCGTATAGCTTGACTTATAGTTACTATAGACAGCACTGATTGCATTCAAATCATTTCTTGGTGCATCCATTCTGATTTCTGTGCAATCAATTACCATCCTGCATGAAGAGAATCCACTAAAAGAGTCAGGTGAAGTTTTGCGTATCTTAGTCAAAGATGGAACGTTGGCCGACATAATGCTCTCATACAAGGTTTCATACAAAACACTCAAAAATGTCATGAATATATTTTGCACCGTTTTTCGACTAATACCAAATCGAAAGCCGATATCCTGGTCAACTAGATTATGTCTTAACTTCAGAAGGCAACACAATATTTGATCATTGAAATCAAGGGAAACCACACGTTTTCCAGTATAATAGTTGAATGGCAGAAATTGTTTGAGGTAACTTGATAATGAAACGAATACTTTGCGTTCAATTCCTGTGTACACCAGGACATCATCATCACTTAATCGTTCGAAGGTCAAAACTTTGGATTTAAGAATCTCGATCTCAAGTTTTGATTCTCGAAGTTGCAGTCGAAGTTGTCGAAACATAAATTCTGTATCTTCAAAAGTTTGCGTACTGCTTTCTTTCGTATCTTCAGCATTATGGTTTGAAATCTGTGGAGAATTACTCTGTTCCCCGCCTCTTAGTCCAGTGTCATAAACAATGCCTTGTGAGTTCCTCGTTGTACGCACTAAGTCTTGTTTATAATTTTCTTGATGATCACCTCGTAAATGTAATGTCGGTACCGCACTTGAGTTGAGCCTTCGTTTTCTAAACTCGATTGGGCGATCTGACTTGCAGATATTAAAATCACAGTCTCGGAAATGTAGATTACACACCACTGATGTCTTGCTTGGCTTCCAATTTTTACGAGAAATCCTCCTTATCCACTGAGACATTAATGATGGTGCAGTCGGAAATAAGAAAAAAGATCGTTGGCAGTCATAACCGGAGGATTTGCATCCGTATACACAGCAATACCGAGGCATCGTTGTCAGCAGACTGCAATAGCCTTACTCATAAATAGCGTTCCCCTAACACCTTGGTTTGTTTACTCAGTTGCTACTGAACGACAGCATTGACCAATCAGCGTGACTCACGGTCGCATTGCGTATTGCTCATAAGTTAAAAATGTTATAAAGCCGATCAGTTAATTGACTTGCTAATATAGGATTAAATGCTTTGACTCACTGAATGAATCTTCAATTGATACACAAATGTAGTATGATTTGATGTTATCAATTGACATATGTAGTATCAACAGGTCACTAGTTTTATAACTAATAGCACGTGGGAGAAATACGGCCATGCTCAGTGCGAAAGATTTTCCGATAGCCTAATTGCAGGAATACTTGGATGCAAATATTTGTAGAAGAATTGAAGTTCATATCTCGATTCATTCAGTGATCTATTAGCTAACATAAGTCAAGGGAAGTTGCTGTGTCTGCCAAATAGACAGTAGCTTTTAGCATCATGGGAAACAGAATTTGTTAATGCGTTGATCATCTTAGACACCGTGCAAGGAAGGAAGAAGTCACAACAGAAAACGTGGAAACACAAATTCGCATCTGTGATGGTGATAGAGATAGACTAAAAAATCATATAGCAATTTTCCAGTCTATTATTGAAAACCAAGAGCACTTTCTAAGTTATCACCAACATGCAGTCATCTCTAATACGGACAATTAAGAGACTCTTTCTGTCTTTAAATATTCCAATATGTTAAATATTTCATCTTAGATGATTTTAAATTCATTTACTACATATTGAAATGATTATATTAATGACTCATTGATATTTTGCTAAATAAATACAGAATTTCTATGGAGAGCCATGTTTTGTTTATATCGATCAACAAATTCATCTCAAGGCTAATTTCTGATTCAAAATTTCGTAACTGTCAGTTCAGTGGTGACGAAAAGAAAAATTTTGTTAACTCATAATTAAATCAAATATATCATCGCAATGCCTGAATGAGTTCCATAAAACGAACACTGTGTCAGTGTCCACATACATTGAACTTTATTATGGTGTTAACCGTTTTGTACAAATATATTTCATAAATTTGCATTAGACTTCTGTCAGACGTTATTTAATAAATTATGGAAAACAGCTGTAGACTGGAATAAAGGAGTGTAAAACCACAAATTTACCGATCACTAGACATTGTACATAACAGGTCACCTATGTTAGACATCACTCCTCTCAGGAAATTAACGAAATGATTTCCATCATGAGTAATTCGTCAATAATTGAGATAAATATAAATTTACCTGAAAATGCATTTCCTTGATCTCCTATCAATAAAAATTCTTTAATAGTGTTGTTACATCAATAATGTACAGTTAGAAATATGAATATATGCATAAAACTTATTATTTCTGAATTTTATTTTTTGGTACCGAGTTGACCAGATACCCTACAAAGCTACTGCATAAGCCAATAACAGCAAACCTCCTGTCTAGTGTGAGGCGTTCTGCTTTTCAGAAATGAATTTGAATTTGCAAGCACTCTGACAAGTGGGAAAGTGACAGTAAATAGTCGAAGTGGTTGAATTCTTTCATTTTCAGAGACAAAACACGCTTGAAGTTGGCCGAACTACGCCGAAGAATTTAGACAAACATTAAAACTAAAAACAGTGTTCAAAAGAGTGGCAGTGGTTATTGCAGCGGAGGGGCGGTAAAAATTGCCTCAAATATAAAATAGAAATCATCCACAGCAAATAATGGAGGTCAAATTATTTTTATTTACTTTGGGAGTTTCGGAGTCGATTTTATCTAGAAAATGAGTTTGAATCGCATGAAAAGTTACTTAATTTCCAAAAAACCAAAAGGGACGAAGCAAGACCAAGCAAAGTTTAAGCAGGAAAAGGTAATGAGTCAATACTGGCACTCTGAGGTCTTTATGCTCCGATATGTTTATCTTGCTATATTCCTGATTGCCACATCACTCACGTAAAATTCGGATAAAAGTTGCGCTTAAAATAAACTTTCCAATTGTGCGAGGGAGATAGATCATAAAAAGCTAATGGTGACCGATTTAATCATACAGCCGATGACCTTACAAAGGAAAAAGTTCAGAATGAATGAATGAATTTTATTGGAGATTCAATGCATATATGAAACAGCTCTCCCTAAACATTTATAAAGTTTATCATACTACGAACGATTGAAATTGAAAACACAGAAAATTTTTTATATAGTCCATTTGAGAAATAACACTATTGCAATTTTGAATATATAACCAATTGAACTATTGAGAATCACAATTTAAAATCATATCCACCATAAATCACGTAATTCAATGTAAATCAGTTTATTCCTTAGGAATCACAGCCATTAGCCACAGAGTCTATTCTTCTCAAAAACCATAAAATAACGATGATGATAACGATCATGAATTAATTGTAAAAGAATCATAAGCAATTGCGACCATTATGTGAAATCAAACAATAATCTATAACTTTTAAAGTTTTTGTATCATTTGAATTTTAGATGTGTCATGAAAATTTCAAGCAAAATTATCCTACAAAACGTACAACGTCAAAATTCCTCACCGAGAGTAATAAATCAAAATTTACTTCCTTTAATACCAACATTAATATCCAAGCAACTAATTAAGGCCTTCGAAAATATAAATGTCATATTTACAGTTGATCCAAACTTCTATGTCTAACTAGAAATAAAACCAAACCTTTACAAATCAACCATAAAGATTAACTAATCATCCCATATCTTCTTAGAACAATTTACAAACTCACTATTCAAATTTTAAGTTGTAACCTATCCAATCCATTGTATTCTATCAGAGGATGATTACTTTCCAATTCTTATATTATAAATTTTTTTCCTGTATTCCTCGCATTCTTTCCATTTTTTTATACCTATCACAACATTAATATCCTTTTCATCTATATCATACTCTTTCCTTAGACTTTTGAATCTTTTACATTTCAATAACACATGTTCTACATCTTCATAAACTTGACATGTTTCGCATTTGCGCTCTTCATCGTTCCTTCCCATTTTGTCATTTAACAACACCGCCCCACAAATCCATCTTCTTGTAATGTAACTTGCTCGCTCAGTTGCCTCTAATTTATTTTCATTGAATTTCTTCTTCACTTCTTCATAAAATTTCAGACTTTTTTTCTTACCAATATTTTCTTTCCACATTTTTTCATCTTTATCATTTATTATCTTTATTATATCTTTTCTCTCGTATTCTTCAAATTTTTCATTGTCTATCTTCAACTCTGACATTATACTTTTGCAATCTTCAATCCAGTTTATTTGGCCATTCCATTCTTCAATTACTATCTTTTTCAGGCTGTTAGTTTTGGTCATTACATGATGTAGCATTAGAATTTTATTTTTCTTATCTCGCCATATTTGATTCGACAATCCTATTTCGCTTCTTATATACTCTTCCGGTGCGAATGATGGAAGTCCCATTATTGATCTAAATATTTCATTTTGGGTTTTATTTATTACATCATTAATTTTTTTTGATAAAGGGATAGCACTCATTGCATGTAGGATTGTTGGTAGCATTACAGATTTCCAAATCGTTTTTCCCAAAATCTGTTTGTCTAATCGTCCTTTTAATAAGTAACTCATATAAAATTTGTATTTAATTAGCTTATCTGTCTTTTCAGTAATATGTTCTTTGAAAATGTTCTTCTTGTTCGAAATTCTGACTCCTAAGTATTTCATGCTGTTCACCTTCTTTATTTGACCGATTTCTATCATCTTATTCTCTACTATTACGTGATACCCTCCTAAAGTGTCCATTTCGTTTTTCCCAAATTCAATATATTGACATTTTTCACAATTTATTTTCATTCCAAATTTACTTGCTTCTTCTACTATGAATCTCAATTTTTCGTCAGCCTCAAATTTTGAATACGCAAAAATCAAACCATCATCAGCATACATTAATAAGTTGGTATTATACTGTGGCCATTTTCCATTCATTTTTTTAATTAATTTATCCATCATAATTATGAAAATAATGGGAGACATCTTACATCCTTGTCGAATTCCTTTGCTTTTCTCGAATTGTCCGACCATTTTGTCATTCATATACAAATTGACATGTTCATTTTCATATAATTGTGCTATTGCAGTAATCAGCTCCATCTCAAATTTCAGTTTATTCAATTCTTTTATAATTTCTTCTCTATTCACTGAGTCAAAGGCTTTCTGAAAGTCTATCGCTATCAAGTAAAGATTTTTCTTATTTCTTCTTGCTCTTTCTATTTCAATATTTATACGCACTATGTTCTCTTCAAGTCTTCTATTCTTCTGAAATCCTGCCTGTTCTTCTGATAATAAATGATTCTTCTGTAAAAATAAGCATATTTTGTCCTTTAGAATTGATGTGTATATCTTATAGAATGTTTCTGTGATTGTAATTGGTCGGAAATCCTTATAAAAAGTGTATTTATCATTTGTTTTTGGGATCAAAATGATTTTACTGATCCTCCATGATTGTGGAATACCTATTTTTCTGATATTATTAAAACAATCAGTAATCTTTCTAATGCAAATTTCATTATTAGAAAGAGATTTACACATTTCAGGCGTAATTCCTGTTGTGCCAGCTGCTTTTTTATTTTTCAATGTTTTTATAGCTTTTATAGTCTCTGTCTCATGTATGAAATATTTTTCTAAGTATAAAGGTTTATTGATATAATCATGATCCATTTTCATTGCTTCCTTTTCTTTATTGTAGGTTTGTCCTTCTACTAATGTTAATAAACCTTTGTATACCTTTTCTTCAGTGGAAAGATACTGCCAGAAGCGTATAATCAGCTCTTTAGCATCATCATCTTTAAGATGGACTTCATCGTTCTTATTCTGTATTATTTTGATTTCTTTCTTATTGCGATTTTTTCCCATTATCCTTTGTATCTCATTCCATTTGAAATTGTTGGTATTTTCTTTTATTTTCTTAGCAGTTGCTATATCGTGTTCTAGCATTTCTTTTGTAATCATTTCTTGTATTTCAGTTTTTATTGCAATATACTTATTCCAGAATTCAGAATGTCGTTCAGCCTCTTTTCCTCTTCTCGCATGTCTAGCTTTCTTATTATAATATCTTCTAATTTTTATCTTATCAGTTATACTCTTGCTAAATTGATATATTTTATTATTGTTTTTGTTTTCCTTTGTTAACAGAAATTTATTTGCTTCTCTGCACATCGCTTCTTCGACTATTGTAAAGTCATTCTTCTCTAATTTGTTCATAACATTACACATAGATTTTTCAAATAATTTTAATTTTTTTGCATTGCTCCTTGACCAGAAAAATTTAGTAGGTTCAGTGTTTGAGACTTCTCGATTAGATTTCCTGATCTTAATATCCAATGTTATATCAATTATGTTGTGATCGCTGATATTTATTTCTTTTTTATCATCAATATAAATATATAATATCAGGTCTTCTACCGAGTCGTTTGTCAAAATATAATCAATAGTAGTTATTTGATCATTTATGCTTCTAGTATATCTTCCTGTGCATTTTTCTGACATATTTTGCAAAATAAATCTAGAATTATCCATAAATTCTTCAAAAATCTTGGAATTTTTATTTTGTCTGCCATCTAAGAATTTAAAATGAGCATTGAAGTCTCCAACTACTATCCATTTTTTATCTCTATTATCGTCAATTAAACTTATCATTTTGTCTTTCATTGATACGTTCTTCGAAGTATTTTTAACGTCCCAATATACTATCATGAAGTATATGATCTCGTCATCCAAACAAGTTCTCACTATCATCAAGTCTTCTTCTTCTATTTTGATTTCTTCTGCTTTTATATGTTTCACATCTTTCCATATAAACATCAATCCTCCTCCTTTCTTACTCGTTATCTCTCGATTTTTTTCTATTAATTTACAACTGAAAGGCATATTTGTCGTTTTTCCTCTATTATGCGTTTCACAAAGAATAAGTATCTCTCTCTCTTCAAACAGTTCTTCTAGTTCTGACAATTTGTTGTTAGTAAGTCCATTTATATTAATATAACCTATCTTAGTCTTATCATGTTCTATTTGAGAAAAGTTTTGTTTCAAATTCATAGTTACTGGTTATATTTGCCTTTAATTACAATTTTATTGTCTTGAATATAGCAAATGAATCCTTCTTTTCTTTTTTCCAACATTTCTTGAATCAATTTCTTTCTCTCTTCTCTTTCTATTGGGGTGAACCATTTGCCTTTATTCACTATCGTGTTCCGATACAAATAACTATATTCACCATTCTTTCTCCTCTCTCTAACCTCCTCAAGCAATTCTCTCCTAGCTTCTCTTTGCTCCTTGGTTAAATCTTCATCAATAAAAACCTGGGCATAATCTTTGTTTCTTTTTAGCTTGTTTTTCTTTTTCAAAATTCTGTCTACAATACTGTTATCTATCATTTCAACTTTTAAGAATTTCCCTTCCTTTCCAATTTTTTCGATTTTGCTGACTTCTACCTCCATGTCAGTTATAAAACGTAGAAGATCTGCCAACTTTTGCTCTTTTCCTAGGCCCTTGATAATTATGTTCTTTTCGTTACTTATTTGTTTGTTGGCCATCTTTACTTCTTTTTTTAAAATTCCCTTTCGAACAACCTCAGACCAAGGTATGTTGTCCCTTTCGGATGCTTTTTCTTCAATTTTTTCCTTAACTCTGTTTTCCAGAGCTTCTAGATTTCTGTCGATCTCGTGATACACATAACTCGATTCATCTCGAATTTCCTCCCTGATGTCATTTTTGATCCTACCTTCCACTTGATCAAATTGGTTTACATATTTCTCTAACTTTTCCATAGTGCCCTTCATGTCTGACATCTGTTTTTCTAAAATTAGTATCATTCTTTCACATTTTTCAATTTTCTCATAATCGCATATCCCACATAACATTTTTTTGTTTTTCGACCTATATCTTCCCTCATCCTTCTTCGGTATATTCATCCTTACCCATGTTTTACAATATTCGCATTCAAACTCTACCTCTTTATATTCCATCTTAGTAAATTCTAATTTATTCTCTCGGAAAAAAATTTCAAACGTTACAAATTTCAAATTTCAAAAATTCAGAGTTAAGAGGAGGGTAGGAATTTAAAATTATTAACGTTTAAACAAATAACTTTTGTTAATTCAATTCAATCAACGAAAGTTATTAATTAGTAATGAAAATTAAGCAAGTAAATTAAATTTTTGGTAAATGAATTAAATATTATTTTCCAGTAGAATCAGCGCCAAATTTGAAAAATCAGCTGTTGACTCTGAGTGAATAAATCGCAAAATTTTGTTGAACGTATCGTGAACTGTGACTGAATAGAATTTAGATCGGCATTCTCTGAAGCTGTTATCTGAAAAATATATAATCAGTCACAACTTCTGCAATTGTGCAACTTCTTTTGCGAACAGATCATGCCACGAGATAACCTTTGATGCTTTTTCTATTGGTAATGCAAGATTTAGGTCATTCTGTCAAGTAATTACTGCTGTAGGATGGAACGAAGCCATTAATTTCAAAAAGGCTAAATTAAAATGAGTCGCTGGTATTTTATGAGCCCGAGATAGAACCTGAATCAGTCATGCTTTATTACTCTACATCTAGTGAGTATGTTTGCAAAGTTGGGGCTCAATCGGTTTGGGTCTCTGGTGATCGGGGACCGTAAAGGGTTCCCGAAGGAAAGTCCTTCAAAAATGCCTTTGTGATCAGTCACTAGTGTCTTATGAGACAGAGATTGAGCCTGAATCAATCAGTCATACTTTGTCAAGCGGCATTGTCTGAATATAGAGGGACTCACACATCCACGAAGCACTCGAGTTCATCTCTACTTCGGAACTCCCTTCATCGCTATCAGTGTCTGGTAATAAAATGGGCAAGAACTCAACTCAAAACGAAACTGAGTGACTGAATTGAATGATGCAGTCGATCTGATCAATTCTACTCAACTCCTCAGTTGCAACCAAGACACTGTTAAACTAGTTCCTAATGCAATTTATAACGAGTGAGAATTATTTCCATTATATAGCTCCACGACAGGGCTACTCAAACGTCTGATATCCACATGGATGCTTCCACTACAATTGGAACCCCGTTGCGAAAGACAACTGTCCATCAACAGACTACTTTGACCAGTGATTCTCAAGTACAACCTTCTCCTACTAGTCCGGCAGCCAGAACGATTTCTGCAGGGAACGAGGCGGAAAATGAGACTTTCACAGAATGATGTACATCTTCTGCATACTACGAATCGGCACGTCTGCCGAGTTCTAGAGAATTCCTCTTCTTGTCAGACAGGATCAAAGAAAAACACATGTAAATCCAATGGGACGCAGATTGCAGCTTTTGGCTAAAATGAAATTTTCTTTGTTTTCGCTTATCAACTGGAAAGTATTCAGTCTAGAGTCATAATTTTTTACATGGAATGTCTTCAAGTCATTTCCTATGATGCGCATGTGCTTTTATCATGTTTCTGATCGGCAATGCATGTGAGAATGTGGTTGAATGTGGATAAAGTTGCTCAGAATGTTTGTTTGCCGACATTAAAGGCTCCAAATCGAAATTAGTTTTGCTTTATACACAGGGGTGCATGAGCATAAAAGGAAATGACCAGAAGACATTCAATGCCAAAAATATGACTCTCGGCTTAGTGTTCATCGTTTAAACAGTGAAAAGATAGAAAAATTCATTTCAGCCAAAAGCTGCTATCTGTGTCCCATTGGATTTACATGTGTTTTTCTTTGATCCTGTCTGACAAGAAAAGGAACTCTCTAGAACTAGGCAGACGCACCGATTCGTAGTAGGCAGAAGTTGTACATCATTCTGTGAAAGTCTCATTTTCCTCCTCGTACCTGCAAAAGCTCGTTTTGTCTACCGGACTATACTACTTCAGATTCGATTCCACAAAGTGTTCCAGCCGAGCACAACCCAATCTGTGATCCTACTGATCTCGCACTAACTGTAATCCCACATAAGCTCAATAACTCTTACAACGTCGATTTGGATGATCCAGACCAATCGATGAGCATTACACTCTTTTCCTTTTACCAAACCACTTGTATGCTTGGTGGTTTGGACTTTTCTCGTGAGTATATTATTTTCATTGACACTAATCTCACTTCCTTTGACTTTCCTAATTGCTGCATTTTTGCTCCACCTAATGGTAGATTGATTTTTTTAATAATCTGGCTATTCATAAAAGGTGCATGAAAATGCTTCCTCCTTGTTTCATCACAGCTAGACTGTAGAAATAGGCCTTCAACTAATTTTATTGTTTTTCAATCGGTCATTTGTCAACCTAAAAAAGCTTTTCCTAATGCTACTATTGCTGTCTTACTGAATGGTGTACCAACTAATGTATCTAAAGATATTTGTGAATGTTAATAGAGAGAGAAAAAGGAAGGAAAACGGAAGGTCGGGGGTTCGACTGCGGCGGCGATTTCTTCATTGTCCTCGTGGACGAGGTGGGTTCAGTCGTCGACAGGGCTTCCAACGCCACCACCTCTGACCTCGCAAAGGTCAGAAGTGTATGAAGGTCAAACTTCTCCTTCGGTGACCTAGCTCGTCTCGCCTACTCCAACTGACTAGCTTGAGGCAGCTTTCCAGTCAGAGGAGGAGCGAGGAGAAGTCCGTGGATAAAAGTTTCATTCGAAGAGGAGGTCATCACTTCGTTGATCAGCTGAGTGATCTCGCGGAGATGCGATACGAAGTTTGTGATGAGGCTGCGGAAGGAGGCAGTATCATTGTTCTTGATCGTGCAGGTTCACCAGCCGATCTGCGTAGAGGCTAATTAGTAACGACGGATCTCCGAATCGTTCTTTCAGAATCTTCAGAGCAGTAGAATAATTCTCTGAAGTGCAGGGAATCCCGCGGATTGCGTCACGGGCGTCATCGCGGAGCGCAGAAAGGAGGTACGTGAACTTCTGCACGTCGGAGATGCTACGGCAGTGAACTGGTCGAAGAACGGCCTCCAAGATAAGATAATTCACGAGGAAGACTTTGTGTTGAGTTTATGAGAATATAAGAGCTTACATGTAATTATAGCATTATGAAAAGTGAAGCATGCAATAGTGATTACTTTAAATTTGCATTATTTGCAGCTCAAGATATAAGATTGTATTGCCAAAGTATTCCAATATCAATAACACAGTTTATCTTTTTAATTTATGGTTTTTAATCATTTTTCACTCTTCCTACCTATAGATATTTTGACCATATTCTTTGATCATAGGTTACTCTTGAACATTAGCAAATGCGAGTATTAAATTTGACATTTGAACTAACGATAAATTCAACCAAATGTTAACAGTTTTTGCAGTGAAAGTTCGTAATGATGGAAGCTAATAATGGGTCGGATACGTCCTGTTATATTTATCATTAGCATGATAAGATTGAATCTACAATATTTGCTGTGCGCTCCATTCTGATTGGTTGTTGAAATCTACCAGTACAATTTCAACTCATGTAATAATAAATGCTGATAAAACATTTTCTATATCTATGTTAGCAACTGGTGGCCCCATCTTCTCAATCATGAGATGACGATTATAATGCAGTCTATTTTGTTTAATTTGATGCAGTATTAGCTGAGATATCGCCAATTTCCTGTTTCGACAACTTTTGTGTTGACGATAAGTCCACGGTATTCACTCATTAGTTGAGTAATTAAGACGTGCACACTTTGAGGTAAATGTATTATTCCACATAACTTTGGAACTACTGCATCGATTTTGATAAACGAAACGTTGTCTTCATCGTAACAGCAAGATGAATACAACTGAAGTTCCAGTTTGTCGGTAACTGGTATTTTTTCAAATTGTTTTTTTCACCATCAATCAATCGCCGACTGCAGTTTGTGAGACAATTCGTTGTCAGGGTGTGAAAATAAAGCTGCAGCAGTCCGGTGATCTGCCAATCAAGTGAAATTAGGGAGATTCCCCTAACTTAGGGAATTGCTAGGGAACGTTCAAGCATACCGACTAGGATTTCATCTAGCGAATCCCTAAGTTAGGATTCTAAGATAAAAATCTTAGGAATTGTTCTAGCATACGTCCCCAGGCTTCCAAAAGTGTCCTGTCTTTTGTAAAATTTGTGAATATAGTTTTATTTATACTCTTATTGTTAATAGTGTCAATGCATCTTTTCCTGCTACACATAGTATTTCCTGCCGTGACAAAAATGTAATCTATTTAATCACGTGTGCAAATTGTATTAAAAGTTATGTCGACCAAGCAGCGCGACCATTGTATAAACGTAATTACGAGCACATCTGCAGTGTTGTAAACAATTCTAATTCCTCTGTTGCTCAACATTTGACACTAATTGTAATTTGCTGAATTTTTCTTATACTTCATTGGAGCGTTGTCACAGCCTTCAAAGGCGGCTTCAAAAGAGAAATTCATGGACAAAGAAGATCAACACATTACATGCGCAAGGATTGAACATGCAGCTCAATAAGCACAATAGGCTTCATCTTGTGTTACCTCATAGGACCTAGGTGGTCCAAGTGGTATGTGTTGATGACCAGAGCAGTTGGATGCTTCATTCACATCCAAAATATGGTGATTCCATGTCAAATTATCAAATTGACAAGGAATTGGTCTTTTCAGAGATATATTTACCTCATAGGGCCTAGGTGGTCCAAGTGGTATGTGTTGATGAACAGAGCAGTTGGATGCTTCATTCACATCCAAAATATGGTGATTCCATGTCAAATTATCAAATTGACAAGGAATTGGTCTCTTCAGAGATATATTTGCCTCATAGGGCCTAGGTGGTCCAAGTGGTATGTGTTGATGAACAGAGCAGTTGGATGCTTCATTCACATCCAAAATATGGTGATTCCATGTCAAATTATCAAATTGACAAGGAATTGGTCTCTTCAGAGATATATTTGCCTCATAGGGCCTAGCAGGGATATATAGAGGTAGGGGATTGATAACTACATCTGCTGTTAGCACTGACCTTACCAAGTGTAGGGTTAAAATTCTGGTGTGCTGTAATTTGGGAATCAAATAGATTTCGTCACTATGTACCGTAGTCTTTACAATGTGTACTTCGTGTGTGCGTGCGTGGCGATGTCTGTCTTAGATCAGCGGGGACACACAGCCTCAATAACCGCGTGCGCACATCAACCATCGATCGATCGAATGCTGATTGTATTACTTCGGTGAGACATTGCTTCAGTCACACACAGCTGCAGTCAATATCATTTCCGCTCACAACTTCAGTGCAATATCACTAGCATTCGTCGTTCTTCGATGGTGTACACGTGTTGTGTCCCGAAGTGCCGTAGCGGCTACAAACCGCTAAAGAATGAAGATTCTCCACAGTCTCCGGTGTCCTTCTTCAGATTCCCAACTGATGAACAACAGCGTGATCTTTGGCTTAAACAAATACCAAGACAAAATCTAATAGTGACCAACTCAACAAGAGTGTGCTCAAAGCATTTTTACGCCGAGGATATAACATTTACGTCGCTAGATAAACGGAGAGATACAAAAGATTTGCGAACACCTAGAGTACGACCCGGTGCAGTTCCTCGAATTTTCCCTGCTTTACCTCTGTATCTATCAAAACCACCCGAAACCACCAGACCAACCCATTCATCGACGTCATCAGTACGACTTCTACTTGACAATTCACGCATTGAAGAATTAAATAACGATCTTTTGACGGAGAGTAGCGTTGAAACATACGATGAATTTTGTGATAAAATTTCCGAAGTTTCGTTGCCATCTGAATTCGTATTAATCAGAAAATCTCCGACTGTTGTTTTTGCTTATATACCGATACCAATAACTGACGACCAGTCAAACTTCCGACCTCGAATTTTATCTTCGGTCTCTGTGAACCAAACGATGGAGGTTAGTGCATTTATTGATAACTCGCCCATTGCAGGAAAAACATTTGCTCACATAATTGATAATAATAGAATTCGATCTTTGGATCAAATTTCAAATGTGCTTGCATTGTGCAAATCTCTGGTCAATAATGAAGTCTCACATGAGACCGCAATGAATATGTTTTTACTTTCCTTGCAATATTCCATCGATCGACTTGAAACACTTCTCTTGGAGTCTGAAGATATGGACTCAGAAACGTCGAAGTTGCTTCATATTGTTCAATTCTTTAGTGAGCAGATAAGATTGTCTCAAGTAAATCCCAATGCCCGTCGATATTCGTCTAACATGATAACCCTGTCATTCATGTGGAAAATGACTAGTACTTCCTTGTACAAAAGATTATCGGATTTTTTTGTGCTCCCATCAATGAGCAGACTTCGCCAGCTATCAAAAGCCGCATCAGTAGAACTAGGAGAAATCGACATTGATTTTATTAGGGATACGTGTGCCTCTTTGAATGAAAGAGAAAAGATGATGACTCTACTAATCGACGAAGTGTATACTGCTAATAGAATAGAATATGAAAATGGGAGATACATCGGTCTTACAGAAACTGGTGAACGAGCAAAAACAGTGTTGACTTTTATGGTGCAATCAATTCTCACTAAATATAAGGAAGTGGTCTGTCTGATCCCGATTACAACTTTAACGACACAACAGCTGCGTTATTGGTTCGAAAAGGTTATGAAGAAACTTCATGAACTTCTATTCATAGTTGCAGTTTCTGTTGACAATCATGTCGTGAACAGGTGAGATGATTATTATTTACATTAAATTATACCGATTATATATATTGACAAGAATATTATTACATTATTTTACACTACACTACATACACGGTATTATGATGCATCTCTAAATTGTACGATACATATAACTCTTTATATATAAATAACTCTTTACTATAAATAACTCCTAAGGGACAAATCAAATTTTTTGTGCATTGCATTCATATCATCTCTTAAACGAAGTATAAGAGACAATACTATTCGCTGCCAATAAAGATTATATATATATATATATATATATATTTGATACACGGTATATTGACATAAAATGAATGCTCCGTAGGACTGCTTGATTATGATATAATGATAATTTACCTTACCTTAATTGATGTATTGAGAGATTATTCAATACGTTTTACTGTAATTTTATATAAGCCTAACTAATAACAAAGCATGCATTATGGTTGCAAATGAAGAAATACTTTTTCCTTATGATTACAATTTGTTTTTAGATCGCTCTTTATTGAGCTTTGTGGAGGAACCATCAAGCCATACATTGAGCATCCGTTCAGAGATAATGAGAAGTTGTTTTTGTTATTTGACTTTACCCATAACTTTAAAAATTTATTTAACAACTGGATCAACAAAAGTAAAATGGAACCTCCCGCTTCAAACTTTCCGGAACTCTTTGGAGGGGAATGTACAGCTTACTTCAAACATTTGAGGCAGTTACATGCTCATGAGGAGAATAAACCTTTGAAGGTAGCCTATTCCCTTAAACGCAAATCACTGAATCCTCACAGCATAGCAAGGACATCTCCACAACATGCCTTAAGTAAGTTATTGAAAATATTCATAAAATATTATTGATTAATAAATTTCAAGTCTTAAATTAATTGATCGATGAAAATTGATTTGTTTCATATATATATATATATATGATATATATACATCATGCAATTATTTACAATCCCTGACTACGAGACATACCTACAAGTTAGCATAGATTCCATTTCATTATTATGCAAATATCATATCAATTTTTTGATTTACAATTCAACACATATTATATGAGTGATTGGATTTTCCACTTTCATGCGCTTCAACTATCAACTGAACTCCTTACTTTCATTTAGTGCAATACCGGTACTCAATATACAATTTATAGCAATTTTTTTATGATTATAACATGGAGCATGGACTGTATGTAACATGTAGGCTACAGTAGTAAGCAAATGACAAACACTCGACCGGCGCCCCCCCCCCTCTGGAACGGCAGAGTGTCGTGGTCGGCCGCCGTGGTGCTTCGGGTCTGAGTCCCCCCCCCCTCTGGAACGATAGAGTGTCGTGGTGGACTTGGGCGACCGCCAGGATTAGTGTTGAGGCTATAGTGTGTGATGTTTTTGGTGCAATCTGCTGAATGTTGGGTTGTAAATGGGTTGTTTCGAGTGGAAGGAGTGTTCGGATGAGAAAACGGAGTCCAGATTCGGAATCTACGTGAAATTTTGGGTTAGGAAGGATGTTTCCAGCGAAATCGGAGAGAAAAAATTTTCGGCTGACGTCCCCCCCCCCTCTGGAACGGCAGAGTGTCGTGGTCGGCCGCCGTGGTGCTTCGGGTCTGAGTCCCCCCCCCCCTCTGGAACGATAGAGTGTCGTGGTGGACTTGGGCGACCGCCAGGATTAGTGTTGAGGCTATAGTGTGTGATGTTTTTGGTGCAATCTGCTGAATGTTGGGTTGTAAATGGGTTGTTTCGAGTGGAAGGAGTGTTCGGATGAGAAAACGGAGTCCAGATTCGGAATCTACGTGAAATTTTGGGT
Source organism: Prostheceraeus crozeri (assembly GCA_907163375.1). NCBI lineage: Eukaryota > Metazoa > Platyhelminthes > Polycladida > Euryleptidae > Prostheceraeus > Prostheceraeus crozeri. The sequence goes on along the minus strand of CAJQUW010005375.1, from coordinate 31,959 downwards.
TAGGAAGGATGTTTCCAGCGAAATCGGAGAGAAAAAATTTTCGGCTGACGTCCCCCCCCCCTCTGGAACGGCAGAGTGTCGTGGTCGGCCGCCGTGGTGCTTCGGGTCTGAGTCCCCCCCCCCTCTGGAACGATAGAGTGTCGTGGTGGACTTGGGCGACCGCCAGGATTAGTGTTGAGGCTATAGTGTGTGATGTTTTTGGTGCAATCTGCTGAATGTTGGGTTGTAAATGGGTTGTTTCGAGTGGAAGGAGTGTTCGGATGAGAAAACGGAGTCCAGATTCGGAATCTACGTGAAATTTTGGGTTAGGAAGGATGTTTCCAGCGAAATCGGAGAGAAAAAATTTTCGGCTGACGTCCCCCCCCCCTCTACACAGCTTGCTTCGATTTTGGCTTCTAGTGGACGGATTTTGTCGTGCGATAGCTCGTTTGAAAGCTAAGAGTGAGACAAATTCAGTGAAAGAATCGGCTTGTTCCTATCTGTCTTCGTTTAGATGTGAGACGCCATTGAAGATTTTGGGACATTGGCGAAAAACGACAGAGTTAGAATTTGGGACGTTTTGGTGTGTAGCGCCCAAACGAAGCATCGGATGAGAAAACGGAGGCCAGATTTGGAATCAGCGTGAAATTCTCTATCTGTATGGTGAGTTTCAAGTCAATCGGCGACAAAAAATTTTCAACATTTTTCGAAAAAACGACAGAGTTAGAATTTGGGACGTTTTGGTGTGTAGCGCCCAAACGAAGCATCGGATGAGAAAACGGAGTCCAGATTCGGAATCTACGTGAAATTTTGGGTTAGGAAGGATGTTTCCAACGAAATCGGAGAGAAAAAATTTTCACTGACGTCCCCCCCCCCTCTGGACAGCTTGCTTCGATTTTGGCTTCAAGTGGACGGATTTTGTCGTGCGATAGCTCGTTTGAAAGCTAAGAGTGAGACAAATTCAGTGAAAGAATCGGCTTGTTCCTATCTGCCTTCGTTTAGATGTGAGACGCCATTTAAGATTTTGGGACATTGGCGAAAAACGACAGAGTTAGAATTTGGGACGTTTTGGGCTCTAGCTTCAAAACGAAGCATCGGATTGGAAAACAGAGACCAGATTTGGAATCAGCTTGATGTTATTGTCCAATGAGGATCATCATCCAATGAGAATCAAGCATTTCTTTATAAATAGCGAGCCTTCCACAGTGAGAATCATTCCATCGTTGAATCACACGAGTGACGGACGCACATTTTCTCTCTCTAGTTCCCTGTTCTATTACCCAACTAAAATGGTAAGTCGCTACTTCCCTCCCTCTCCTCCCTTGAACGTAAACTTAATACAATCTTTTTTCATTTTCAGGCATCTACTCCATCTGCTGCACTAGTAGGACAAAATGGCGGTCAAACGTTACAAGGTTCGCTACGGTCAGATCATCTACAACTGAGGCCAGTGGAAGAAACATCCAAGGTACATAATCCTACACCGCTACAGCGTAAATTTAAACAAGCCTTGCGTTATGATGATCATAGCGTAGTACTCCAAACGGGAATGCTCCCTTCCGCGGATGTCAAGATAATGCACAATCAGTATGGGGACTACATACTGATCCCCGTGAGTACGTACATTCGCCACCAACTTGATATTATTGAGGAGTACGTGACATTAAATATGGACATTCCTACTCCTCTTGCTCAAGAGTGGAAGGCGAGAGATGACAAGGATACTCCCTATAGAAAGATTTGGGATGGTAATCACATTTGCCTACCGGTATCACATTGGTGTACTTACTATAAGAAGGATGGAGATCATTCAATACCCATCAGATGTGATGAGCTCGGAGAAGGTACTTGGGATATCCTTTTCAAAGTGAATGGGCTATATTATGGTCGACACAAGGATAATAAAATAGCCTCTCTCTCCATGCATATGGAATCCATTTTATATATTCCGAAACCACCCAACGTGGACGACATAATTGATCAAATCCTTAACAGCAGTGGTACGAAGCGCAAGTCGGAGAAGAATGCTACATCAAAACGCAAATCAAAGAAGGAGAATTACTAGTCCTTTCCTAACTCTACCCTATGACAATTCGCTTATGTGCTTTGAGTGTCGTAGACGTGGTCTTATTAGATACATTTTACTTCTTCGTTGCCATCATATCATTTGTGTATTTTGTCGTGAAAAGCATCGATGTAATTCTTCATTTTGTAATATGTTATAGAACGCTTCCTTAGATGTGTAAATTTCCGTTTTAGGCTTCTATCATCATTTTTATGGATTGTGAGGGTGAACCTGTACAGGAGCTCAGTGCTATTGCTATGAACAATTGGACATATCAGATTGTTAGTGTCTATCATCAACATGCCAACTGTGATCCCAATGTTGATCAATGGGCGAGAAAACACATTCATGGACTTAATCTGAAATATTTGCAAGACTATGGCTTTTCTTGTGAGAGTGCTCTTCTTATTGACTTTAAACGATGGTTAGCTGCTTTCAATGTTATACGCATCTTTTGTAATAATCCTGGTAAGGAGAGGAAAGCATTTCCCAATCTAATCATTGATGATATTTTGCTCCCACCTTGGGATAGTAGAGTGAATCAACATTATCATGAAGTCACGAAACGTTTTAAGGATTTGTCTGTTCCTATTTTGTCTGTTCGTTGTAGTAGCTACGTTCATAACCAATGCTTCTTTCCTCCTTACCTCAGCACTGCCAAAGTCCTGTATGGTTATCATTGCTCGCTGTATGATAGTTACCAGCTGTATCTATTTTATCTCTTTCAAACCATTGATTTATAATGCATGCTTGTTACTATTATTCAATAAATGTTACTATGAGAAGAGTTGTTGTTTTCATGCAATGGATGGGTTAGTTAAAGGGCGATCATGTCTTTCTCAAACGACTGCGGAACATTACGTTTTCATAGGCAAAGTTTAAAAGGAGCTGTTCAAGATTATGTGATAAATTTTCATAAAGATGAGACCGACATCGAAGCAGTGGTAGATGATGCTAGCACTCTATTTCTAGAGTTAATGAATACATTCTCTGATAGCATTGTCATGGCGCGATTAGTTGCGAAAATTAAGTTTAGTCATTTTGGAAAGGAAGAGGTGGAAAGTCGCTCTTTCCATTTTGCTTCTTATTCAATGGAAGTGGTAGATCACCCCGAAGAATTTTTTAAAAGACATATGATAAAAATTGCTGAACGTCTTAACGCATTTAACCATCATGGTAGCAGTCTAGTGATTGAAGCGATTTCAGATATTCACATTCAACTTTCCATAAAGAAAAATTGAAAATGCAGTGGTACTTGATTGTAGCACAACTGGTTTTCGAGCTATGTCTGCTCACTCTCGAAGTATATTCCTTCTGTACATGCGTCTATTATTTAGAAAAGGCTAGCAAATTCATATCTTCAAAAAGACTTGCTATAGACATCAGTAACGGTGAAACTATGTGTTGCGATGTATGTAAGCGAAAGGATGGAAATGAAAAGCGCATCTTCAAGAGATGTAAGCATGCTTTTTGTCAACGCTGTTTCATACGTAATTGCATTCAACTTTGCCAATGTAACCACTGTGACATTGCTCATTTCGATTGTCACTTATGTCGCAATAGTTAGTACCTATGCAAATGTGGTAAAGATAGGTTTTAGCAAAGACTAACACGGAAAATGGCGAAACGTAAAATGACGAAACGTAAAAGTCAAAAGTTTTCTTCAGCCATTCAAGCTCTCCGACGAATGAAAGCAAATCAGCGATACAATGCTATACGACATGCTAACGATAAATTCATTTGTGAAATTATTTCTCATGTGAGGAAGTTGAGGACGAAGAAATTAGCACCAAAACAACGAAAGTTACTTAAGCGATATGCTACGAAATTGCGTTTCATCTCCAATCCTAAAGTCGCCCTTCAAAGAAAGAGGAAAACTCTAACACAAAAGGGCGGTTTCCTTTCAGCAATACTTCCAATGATAGCTCCTGCCGTGGGCAACCTATTGGGAAATATCTTTGGCTCTAAGCGTTAATTATGCAAATGTTGAGTCTCAAAGTAATAAAATGGATTTCAGACTTCAATGTGATAAAGTTCTGACTGTATCAGGTCCATCTCATGCAGGTAAAACTGTTTTCACGCTGAATTTATTGGATAAAAGAAGGGAGTTGTTTAAGGAACCTATCAATCGAGTGATTTGGTGTTATGGTATTTATCAACCGTCGCTGTTTCAGGAATTGCAAAGTCGCAACTTTATTCGACATGAAGGAATTATTCCAGTGGATAAACTTCAGTCTAATGATGTTGTTGTATTGGATGATTTATTAAAAGAAAGTAAGAATTCAAAAGATGTTACAGATATGTTCACTCGCGCAGCACACCATAAAAGGTGTTTTATCATCTATATTACACAAAATTTGTTTCCTGATGGAAAAGAAGCTCGTACACGAAACCTGAATACACACTATTATGCTATTTTCAAGAATCCGCGAGATAAAAGTCAATTTGAAATTTTAGCGCGACAAGTTGCACCCAGAGGATCAAAAGCCTTAATTGAAATTTTTCAAGCAGCTACTGAAAAACCATACGGTTACTTATTCATTGACTTTACGCAAGAGTGTCCGGAAGAATTTAGATTTCGAAGTGATATTTTGAAAACTCCCATGATTATCTACAAACTATGAGTTCTTATTCTCGCATGATTGTTATTCCTCAGGATGAATATGTACAATTGACTGCCATGCAGCAAGTAAAGCAACCTCTTGCAAATCAAATGTATAGGAAAGAAATAGATTATCAGCAAAATGTTCACATCAAAGATCCACATCGTGCTGTATTATTACAATCGGAAACTGTTGAGCAATTGAAAAACTTGAAGAATAAGATGCGTGACTCTGTATCGACTGCTACACCTTTAGCATCTCGCGCACATGCCATATCTCTTTTCAATAGTATTGAGCCCCATCTCAATGTAAATGATAGAGGAGAAATCATTACAGATGAAAATAAAGTGATTGATGCTTCACGTTATGAAGACTTGATTCAGTATGCGACACGTAGAAAGCGCCGTCAGGGCTATGTTCCACCTGGTTGGTCATACTTTCTTAAACTATTGAAAAAGCATAATGTGCCAAAATTTGCTTTAAATAATGAGACATTGAAAGAACTTGATTCAACAGTGGCTACTACTCCAATGCTTCAGGCGATGAAAATGCCAACAAATTGGTTTAAGACGTCACCTGCTACATCCCCTCCCACACTCACTAAGCAAACAAGAGGAAGAACTCGACGTAGATCTACATCGCCACTAAAACTGGTAAAAGGAAAACGTAAAACAGCTCCTCCTAGGAAATACATGTTCTCAGACTATTAATATGAAGCAGATGTGTTGCTTGCCATGTAATGAGCCGCCAGAGGTGAATGTCGTTGTCACTTGCACTTGCTGCGCCAGCTCTCATAATGAAACCCCTAAGCAATGTGAACACGATCGCAAAACCGCTAAAGCTAAATGCTGCAGTTGTTGTAAATGTAGAAAGGCAAGAAAGAAAAAAGATGAGAAGGAGGAAAAAGAGTCAGCCGTCATCGACTGAACGTTTGAAGTCAATCTATTATGATGTAAAACATCCGGCAGGATTTGCATCTATCAAGAAATTATCAAAAGCGAGTGGTCTTCCACAATCACAAGTGAAACGATGGTTAAAGGGTCAGGCTACCTATACACTCCACAAACAAGCGAAAAAGAAGTACCGCACCCGCCATTATATTGTTCATGACATCGATGAACAGTGGCAAGCAGATTTGTGCGATGTTGCCTCCATTTCAAAACATAACTCGGGCAATAATTTTATTTTAACCGTCATTGATATTTTCTCGCGTTATGCGTGGGCTCAACCTTTAAAAACTAAAGAAGGGAAAGGAGTAGCAAAAGCATTCCAAACAATTTTTCGAGAAGGTCGCATTCCAAAAAGAATTCAGAGTGATCAAGGAAAAGAGTTTGAAAATCAGCATGTGACAAGATTATTTGAGAGGCATGACATTGAGTTGTTTAGTGTAAAGAGCGCTTATAAAGCTGCACTCGTTGAACGTTTTAATCGCACATTAAAAAATCGCTTGTGGCGACATTTTACTGCCAACTTGACACAAAATTGGACAAAGGTTCTACAAGATACACTCCATGCCTACAATCACTCTATCCATCGTTCTATTGGACTCAGACCAGTAGATGTAAATGCTGACAATGTAGATAAAGTGCGCGAATCATTCCAACGTAAACGCACTCATGTGAAAAGTGATGTGAAAATTGGCGATAAAGTTCGTATCTCAAAAGTGAAAAGTGTTTTTGCTAAAGGGTACCTTCCGAATTGGACAGAGGAGGTATTTACAGTATCAAGGATTAATCAAAAAGACTCTCCGACCACCTACAAGTTGAAAGATTACGATAATGAAGAAATTGAGGGTAGCTTTTACCGCGATGAGATTGAGGTAGTCACTGAAAGTGAAACATATTTGGTAGAGAAAATCATTCGATGTAAAAAACGGCAAGGTGAAGAATGGTGTCTTGTTAAATGGGCTGGTTATCCTTCAAGTATGAACTCTTGGATGCGTCGTGCCGACATCTTTCATCTAAGTGATCGACAGTGATTCATGCAAAGTTGTAACTAACAATGTTTAGGGTTTGAGCTATGAATCCAACTGCCTCATTTTATTCACGACCCTCCTATGTAAGTGGCGGAGGACAAATTTACATCGGTGCTCGCCGCCAACGTGGAGGTAGCATACTTGGTGCACTGAAATCTGTTGTAGCACCTCTCATATCCAATGTCGGTAGATCTTTAAAACGAAATGTTTTAAGTAATGCCGTTGGCTTTGCTGGTGATGTTGCTAGTGATCTTTCCAGAGGTAGAAGTTTCAAGAGCAGTTTGTTGAATCGTGGGAAGGAACGCGGTTTAAAAACATTGAAGCAGACCATTGCTGGTGTTACTCAAGGAAAGAAATCACCTAAACGAATGAATAAAGGAAGGAGGAAACATCGCGGAGCTGGTAAGGTGCGATCTTCAGTCAAAAGGCATTCACGCAAACGTCGCAGAGGCTCTAATCATTCATCAGGCGCTAAACGACGACGCTGCTATAACTTCTAATCATGGAGTGTAAAACTTCCGGTTTTTGTTTGTTCGATCAACAAGCCATACAGACAGATATTCTTAGTTCAAGTATTGTAGATTATCATCCTCGAACAGCTGAGAATGCTGGCCCCATTGAATTTGTTATTCCTGGTGGTAGTGATGACTACATAGATTTGAGTTATGCGATGCTTGATTTGAGGTTTAGAATTCAGCAAGCAGATGGAACTGCTATTGACGATGCACATAAAGTTGGACTGAACAATTTACCATTGACTACATTACTTCGTGATGTTTCTCTAACGATTGGAGAGCAGCAAGTGGAAGGTGGTCAAAGCGATTATCCCTATAAATCATATTTCAATCATGTATCACAGTTTCATCCAGCAGCACAAAAAAGTCATATGGAAGCCATGGGATGGTACAGAGATGAAGCAGGAAAATTTGATGTTGAAACAAACAGTGGCTTTGTAAAGCGATCTGCTATGATTAAAGATAGTAGAGTATGTCAGCTATATGGTCCGCTGAATTTAGACTTCTTTAGACAGTCAAAGTTTTTACTGTGTAATACCAGCATGCGACTCAAGCTGACATTGAATAAGCCTGAATTTGCGCTGAATGCATTTGCTAAAGTTGACAATTTTAGAATTCATGTGGAAGATATTGCACTTTACATTCGTCGAGTAGTACCGAATCCAAGTGTCATTAGAGGGCATGCTGAAGGCCTTAACCGCCAAAATGCCATTTACCCCATTCAGCATACAAAGCTTCTCACCTTTACAATTCCGAAAGATCAAAAGAGTTTCATGAAAGATGGCCTCTTTCCATCGGAAGCACCGAAGCTCCTCATGGTGGCAATGGTTGAAAATGATGCATTTAATGGTAATATAAAGAAGAATCCTTTCAATTTTAAACACAATCAGTTAAGTGAAATTGCTTTACGTGTAAATGGTGTGAGTCATCCTGGTCCACCCTACAAACCAGATTTTGCTTCAGATCAATTTATGCGCAGTTATGTTGATTTTATGGATGTTTTTGGCTTTTACAATACGGATGACACCAACGGACTGACTATGAAAGAGTTTAAGAGTGGATATACTATTTATGCATTTGATTTAACTGCTGACAGCGATATTAGTGCACCCTATCGTCAAGCGAACGTGCCTCATAATATTCGTTTGGATTTGACGTTCAAAAGAACACTACCTGAGACGATCAATGTATTAATTTATGCAGTCTTCGATTCAAATATTGAAATTACAAAGTATCGTGACGTGATTCTTCAGTATAATCGTTAATGAGTTGGTTGACTGCTGACGATATTAAGACTAAAGTGCAGCGTAATGCAGACGAAGCGACGTTGAAAGCTTTCGATAATGTCTATTCACTCGATACCTTACCACCTGCAGTAAATCACTATCCCATCTTTATTGTGCTAAACACTCATTCACAGAATTTAGGCGGTGAGCATTGGAAAGCGATCTTTATTGGAGAAGACCGACGTGGTGAACTATTTGACTCTCTTGCTCAACCTCCAAATATACCAACACAGCAGTGGTTGAGAAAACATACGCGTCAATATCAGCGAAATGAACGCATACTACAACATCCACTTTCATCAACGTGTGGTGCTTTTGTACTGTACTTCATCTTAAAACGTTTACATGTATCTCGATTTGCATCTATTATTCAAAACTTTTCATGTAATCCATCCTCTAATGAAAAAATGATTTGTAAGTTCTATCATGATTTGAAATAAAAACATCATGTTGGAAAAAATTGTTTTTTATTTTACAATCCGCTGGGTACGTACATACTCAATGAGATAGTCTAGGATCATATTTGCTTGTTCATGAGATTTTAGTCCAGTAATGATCACTTTACTATTATGAAAGATTGCCACATGCACAGGCAACCAACAACTAATGAGAGCTGCAGGAAAAAGTTCGGGTTCATAACACAAACTGTAACTGCTGGTACGAATCTTCAAAAATGATAGACTGTCACTCAATTGAGTAGAGATCACCATATTGTCCACAGTCAGATTCGACATCACACACCTCTCCCTCTTCCATATCCGACGTAGTAGTCTTTGTAGCTCTAAGCGCATTGACTGCGCCGATGAATGAGAAAGGGCGCCGAGAATCTGTACAGTCCCATTTGGGAAGAGTTGAAGATTCCGTGAATTGTTCATCTTCACCACTAACATTTGAGGACGGCCCGGGTAATACTTGCTGTTTGGAAGCTGTTGGCGTAATGTTGTGAGATCGATTTTGGTGTAGAGTCTGAAGCGACGGAGAATGTTGACGATGGTGTAGCGATGGCGCTTCATGATGAAAGAATGAGTAAATTGAGCGATGTACCTTCCTTTTATACTTTTCCCAACTACCTTGATGAAATGTGAAGTTAGTATGAAGTTGGGAATGATAGAGTTGAATTCGCCGATTGTTGACGCGCAGCCAGATGCGATTTCCAATACGTGAATGTCTTTTCATATAGAAGTATTTCAAGTCCTTCATGATATGATGTAGAGATTGAAAATGACGATAAGATAAAGCAAACTCTCTTCTCACATTTCCAGTTGAATCTTTGAAATAGACGTTTCGATCATGATCCGTTTCAATACGTTGTAGGGAATCTAATTTCCAACTCATGGTGCGTGGTAATCATATCTGATTAAGATTTGCATAGTAGGGCGATGAACTCACGACGAATAAATGTCATGATGGAGCGATGTATGTATCTTCTATACTTCTCCCAATTGTATTTGCGAAATGAGAAACAGTTTGCGGAATGAGAATGGTAGATTTGAATTTCATTTCTGTAATGTTGAAGCCAAACTTGATCACCCAAGGAGATGAATCTTAATGTTTCAAAATATTCCAAATCCCTCATGATATCATTGAGGTTGACAAATTGTCGCCATGTTAATGTAATACCTCTTGATGTATGACCATGAGAATTTTTGAAATGTACGTTTCCATCACGATCAACTCTGATATATTGTAGAGAGTCCAAAATCCAAGTCTTCATGATGTTATGCAAAGTTGCAGATTAGCAATATAAAAATGTCGTTTTATCATATTTTGCTTAGCAATGCGGCTACAAAGAGATTTACTAGTAATCGAGCCGCACTCTTTTCTACTCCCATTGATCATGCACAACAGCTAAATGGGAATTGGGAAGTGGGTGTCACTCAACTTGTTTATAGCAACTGTGTCTATACTTTTGATCATGAGGTGATGACTATTAATATGAGGCGTACAGCTGCTTATCAATGTGAAAAGGGGTGCCGAGTATACATTCCACAGTGGTCAAAGAAAGATCTCTTATCATGTAAAAAGTTTATATATGATTTCTTGAATAAAGCGTGTAAACATATTGTCCAATTTACTCCGCACAATGATGATTATAATTATGTACATCATGTAGTTGAGAAAGATTGGATTGTTGGTTTAAGTCCAAGTTTAAGAAATGATTTAGGCTACCTCGCTAGCGCCTTAACAAGCTATGATAATTTTAACGTTAATTACCACATAAGTGGTCATAAACAGTTAATATATCGAGAGGAAGCTTATTATGTAGATCTTATTCCAAGAAATGAGAAGACGTTGGTGAAGAAGATTGTGATTAAGCCAAGAAAGACAAACATGACTCCTGAAACATTATTGAAGAAATTTAATTATCTCCTTCGAGTTGATGGTAAACAAGTGGCAACATTGACTTATATCAAATCATCTAATCATATTGCAATAAGCAAATTAAATGATGATGATCTAGTATTAGTTTGTTCAAAAGATTTTCATCAGTTCTTACGACATCGTTCTGCAGCTGTTCATGGAAAATCTGATATGCAACATTTACCATGTGAAAGGCCAAATCAATTTGATACAGAATGGGCCGTATCTTTATACAGAAAGTGTGTAGAGCCTTTTGGTGGTTTCTTACATGAAACAAGAGTGTTGATGCCTCGCATTATTACTTCGGTTAAATTGGTTGTAGATTATTTAAATGAAGTGATTAATGAGCAACATATTTCATTTTCTGAAAAAGAAGGTACTTTGTCTCTCACTATAAGTGGAAAAGGTATTGAACTAATTATGGATAAAACTCTAATGGACATTTTGGGTTTTGACCAAAATATCTTTAAAAGTGGTACTGTAACCAAAGCTAGCGCAGACATGTCGCTATCGCGTCGTATTAACTATTTTCAGATATATTCCAATATTGGTGAAGATGTACGTGTGGGAGATGTTGAAGCTCCATTGCTAGCAATGATACCATACCAGCCAAAGAGCTGCAGTATTTTATCTGAGCATACTTTCAAGAAAGTGCATTATACAAAGCTGAAATCAAACTACATCCCACAAATTGATATTGCCATTTATGACGATGCTGGTGCGTTGATTCCTTTTCATAAAGATGCTGTGACAAGTATCACACTCCATTTCCGAATGAAGAGTTAATGCAAACGTATGCTAATATATTTTTCCAATGTGAATAATATGGAAAGTGAAAATAAGGACTCGTTTCTAATCTACTTGCCCAGTAATGCTTCTATGAATAAATTTCCCAAAAATAAACCATCAGACTATCGAGTAGAATTAAATCGCCCACTGCATTTAGAAGGTGAATGGGAGGTTGGCGTTTCTAGTATTTGCTATGATAGCAATATTCAGAATGTGAATGATTTGGAAGAAATGATATTGACTCCTCGCACCCATGATGGAATAACGATGAATAATGCATTTCAGTTCCCATACAATTTAACATCAGATGGAAAGTGGAACTATGAATGGATTCAGATAAAATCAGATTCTTATGAGCCATTTGGGAATGAGAAAATTATTAAGGCATTCAACAGTGGTAATACTTCCATCATGAAGAATAAAAATCAGAAAGCTTATGAGTTTACTATCTATCATTGGAGTGGGAGACAGTTCCTCCGCTTTCATTCTTTTACTAAAGGTCTTACGCTGAGGTTGGATAGTGAATTCTATCCGCATCTCGGTTTTGGTCATGGACTACATCTAACGTCAATTGCTACTGCAAATGTTAGAAAAGTTTATTCAAATCGAATCAACAAATTTCATTATAGATTTAAAATATTTGATGAAGATGTTGTAGAATGCGAAGAACGCATCATTTTGAAAAAGCGTGGTGTTCAACCTTTATCACTTATTGAGTTAGTAAAACGATGGAATGAGACTGTGGGTAAGAAGTATGGAGAGAAAATTATGGCGGACAAAAATAAGTTGGTTATTCAGAAATATAATGACAAACTTACAGTTTATTTCTCTCCAACCTTGCGTCATTTTGTAAGACATTATACACCTATTATTGGAAGCGGTGTGGTGTATGCTTCTCATGAATATCACACTAAAGCTGATTCAGTTAATGATGAATGGTGGGTGGACATCTATGGCGATCGCATCAAGAAAATTTACCAGTCTTATGAAGAATCTAAAGTTGCTATCAATATAATGCCGCGTCTATATCATACAGTTGAAAGCTTCATTCATGTAGTAAATCCTTATATACAACAGAAGTTGAAGCATGTGATGAAAAGTAAATATGATGCAAAGACACACCACATTTCGTTTTCAATTGAAAATCAACGCGTTGTTCTGAAACTGGGTGATGACATTCAATGTCAATTGAGTAAAAATTTGAAAAAACTCTTTGGTTTTTCAATGCTACAAACAGTGTTTGCTGCTGCGCATACGATTGGTATAGAAACACCAATGACACTTGATAAACATGAACAGCACCTTTACATTCAAAGTGATTTGATTCTACCTATTTCTGTTGGTGAGAAAAAAGAATACATTTTACGTGATTTCATTCATGATAAAGACGCTTCATATGGAATAGTCGAGAAGATGTTTGAATCTATTTTCTATCATCCCGTCGTCAAACAAACTATACCCTCTATTGCTATCAAAATTACCAATGGTTTACAAGAGTGCATCCATGTGAAAGATACTAAATCCCTCATAACGTTAGTGTTTCGGAAAACAAAGTGAAGTCATTGTGATATGTTTATTGAAATATGTACATGAATGTGAAGCAACAGACTTTATACAACATCCACTGAAAATATATACATGAGCGCACTTCAATAAACATTGTTATATACAAAAAGTCTTTTTACTTCGTGAAGGGTGGAAATATACAGGGATAGGAAAAATGTCTTTCAGTGGAAAAGTCATCACATGGGGAATGTACAGATGTGGACACATATTCACAAGGAAAAAACAATCTCATGCGATACATAAAACAACAATGTTTATCTACAGAAATCAACATCAAAATACTAAGTTAAGGATGATTATGCTAAGACGTCTCCTGAATGTGGTAGTGTGAGTTTAATTCTTTTGGGTGGTGGTATGTTTGTGTCAGGATGTCCATGTGGAAGAGATATGTTGTGTTCTAACCAGCACCTCTTATCCTCCCATGCTGAAAGCGCCCGTTTCCTAAAAGTATGAGTTTTGATCTCATGCGACTTAGATTTTAAGATTGTCATATTGACAAACGTTATATTTTTATTTCTATAGGCTTTCCTGAAATTCTTATGTTTCATATTTTGCACAATGGATTTTGATATGCCTTTAGCGCGCTTAATGCTATCATCACTATCCTTTAATTTCATAGAATACATTTTTGGACGGAGGAGAATCATTTCATCTATTTCCTTCCCTGCTGTCTCATCCTTAAAGCAGCCAAGTTTTGCCTTATTTTTGATGGAGTAGAGTGGATGATCAGCAGGATAATTTGATGTATCAAAATATCTTTCCAAAGATTTTCCTACTTCATTGAAATTTAAATCTTTTTGAGTGGTAATACCTAAGAAGAAACTATCTGTATCACCACCCAACAAACGAACCTCTTTTACGAGAGGACATGGTTTTAGTATTTTATAAAAGAGTTGGTACATTTCAAGCTTAGAATAATCTAGTACAGCTTGACCAATATAGATGGGTTTGCACAACTCAACTTCAGATTTTATCATTTTAACACCTATAAGGTCCTCATCGATAATGTCTCTATCGATGAATAGAGGTGATGAGGTCAATTTGTGATACTTTTGATCATCATTAACTAGTTTGTAGTTTACGCGCTTTCTAACATCCTCCATCGTCTTACCAAATAGACTGTTGTTCTTATATTTATAAAAATCTTTTTCAAAGTTATTTTGGGCTAGTGCACGTTTCTGGCTGTTGCTATCAATATATGGCTTGAGGAAGGCTTTCTGTCTAAATTTAATAATGCGGTGAACTCTTTTTAAAATCATACCCATTTCTAAATAAAATTTTAAGATGCTAAAGTGGACTAGATAGTTTTCTTTATCATACTGGGTGAGTAAAAGTTTGCGACAAGGCTTATAGTCGGGTTGTCCACATGATTCTAAATCTTTATGAAATTGTTTCATAAAGTCGGAAAACATATCTTTACTCACTTCACCTGATTCGGGTGCGAGTGGAAAATCTACGGTTTTATGTTTAATATTATTTGGATAGATTAGATCTATCTCAAAATAATATCCCCAATCACCTTCATCTGGAATTGCTAGTATGTTAGAAGGGTTGGAGAAATGTTGAATATCACTATCATCTAACCAGCTAAACTCAGAGTGAGGTAGCGGTTTGGATAATGAACTACCATACAAATTATTTTGGTCATAATACTTCAGATGAGTCTGGTCATTGCCTACTGTTTCAGATTTTAACCTATGTTTATTTACAAATGTGAGACCACCGCGAATTCCTCGCTCAAATAAATTATACATCTCTGGATCTTGTAAGAGATGAATGGTCTCACCAGTCATTTTAAAAGCAGACTTAAATGACATGGCTGGCAGACTGACAAAGTGGACGGGATCTAACTTATCTTCTTCTAATGCCACTCGTCGAAACTCCTGAAATACATCAGCCAGCAAAAATACATCTAACTTAAGGTAGGCAATCATATATTCGCCAAATGTATGGCAGTCAAATTTTATCCATGCATCTTGTGCATGATCATAATCTTCGGTCTTACATTCTGCGCCGGTCAAATCATTTTTAAATTTATCTATGGGCGGAAGAGAAGTCTCGCCGAGTTTACTAATCGCATCAAAATATGCATATGGAAAGACTCCTTTCCGTGTGATGACTTCATCGGTTAGATTTGGGTATTGTTTCTTAAGATTTTGTGTTAGTGGAAGAGACTTTAGATTTTGCACGAGAGAGGCCAGTGAAGCAGTCATAAATTGGTAGGAATCTAAAAATTTTATATCAAAATAGACCGTCTTATTTTCTTTAGTTTTATCGACAGGCACTTTTGCTGTCATGGCCATAAACTTCTCTCTCGTTTGCGCTATTACATCAAGCTTCCACTCTTTCATTTGACCTAAACCTCCTTTTATTATCATATGGCTGTCGTAGCCCTTGAAATTGTGGAAAATGACGGGTAATGTACGCCGCTTCATCCTCAGCGAAAAATTACATTTTGAACAGAGTGCGTTTCTAAATTTAGCAGTGATGTGATCATGGTCGCGCACTTTCTTAATCTTATCATCGTCAAATGTTTTCCTACATTTGGGGCAAACGTTGCAACTATCAAATTTTGCTTGATCATCTGCTGTCATATGCAATGATCTGCGATAGAGTTCACCATCATGTTTTTGTTGAAATTTTACAGCCTGTTCGAGGAATTGTAGGAATTGGTAAATACAATCCTCACCTTGCCAGACGCGCATTTTATTTTGCCTACCCCTAAAGTGATCATGCCATACTTCATAGCAGGAAATGGCTGCTGGTCGATGGATGTTATCATCGATATAACATTCGATGTCAGCATAGATGACACGAAGAGGACTTAGTTCATCACCATTCTCTCTATATGAAAACTCCTTATCTTTGGGCATGCGCTCCATTTGCAGTTTACCTCGCTTACACCATTCGTAATGAGTTTCAAATTTAGTTTTCCTCCTAAAGTGGCGAATACATCTGTCGCAGTAATATAACTCTCTACTAGAGTTTTCTAAGTGGTGGTATAAGCGAGAGATTTTGGGAATACCACAGTAGTGCCATTCCTCACTATCATCCTGTTTTACTAATAACAGGTTTATTGTACGTTCATAACAACTCGAACGCGAGTTGTAGCGCACACCCTTCAATCCCTTTTCCCAAACATGGAGAACTATTTTGATGTTGTTCAATTTTTCAAATTTTTCTATATCTTTAATTTTCATATCGTCACTATTACAGTCATCGAAGTTTAATTCATTCTCCCACTGTTGATACTTACTCTTGCGGTATCGACTATTCTGCACATCATTATAGTGGAGAATGGAGAGGACGGCATACTTAAAACATTGCGATTCGCAATCTACAGAAATGACTGCTGCTTTATTTCTTAAATTTTTCGGAAGTTTAAAGGAGCCTCGACCACTATGATTTCCTAATAAACTGATTTTGATCATAGCGGTCTCAATACCATCAAAAACGAGTCCACTATCACGCTCGTTAAATTTATCTATATTTAATTTTAACCCTTGGATATGAAAATTTATCCAAGACTCACAGTCTACAACTTCGGTTGCAGGAGAGGAGGGTATGTGAAACTCCAACCTCTCTATTATTTGTCCAGTATGGTGGTCGATTTTTACATATTTTATTTTAAGATAGATGAGCGCCTTCATTCTAAAATTGTCTAAATTGTTGAAGAGCGCTTCTATCAATGATGAATTTTGATGAAACCATTCCTCAAAGTTAGCAATGGTTTCTGAGGAGTCCATCTGGTAGTTCCTCACTAAATTATTTATGGACACCTCAGTGAGTCGGATAGAGGAGGTACCGTTGGTGTAGGTATCGTTCGTGTGTGTATGTTGAAGTCTGTGCGAAGATAGTTCAAAACGTGTCTCGAAAGACTGAATGCATAAATCGCAAGAAAAGGAGACATCGTTAACAGAATCATCCCTACCTTCGGAGATTGATGCCGGCTTAGGTCTACAAACACCTCGCTTGATGTGTCGGATGAGATCACGCTTCCTCGTGAAGATGTGTCCACAGTCAGCACATTGCCGATCGTCGCATTCCCGCGACAATGTTGAGATGGACTCGCACGAGATGGAACTGGTATCACCTGAAAGAGAAATCATTCTTTCATCTCTGTTCAAGTCTCAGTGTATTGTTACAACCTACCTTGACTCAACAACTCTAAACTTTCCTCGAGAAGGGAGGGCGTTGGTGATGAAGTTGATGCCTGAAATTGAGGAAGATGCTATTAGCTACACGTTTGAGGGAGATGAGAGAGGAAATTTTCAACTTACCATTTGAACGAAATTATGTTTAAGCTTGATACTTCAACAAGATAGAGACTTCACTCAAATTTGAAATTCACTAAAGAGCAGTTCACTTGTACGCCTCAAATACAGAATTCGTCAGAGAACAGTTCAATTATGCGTCTCAAAGACAGAGTGAAATGATACGGATATCACTTTGCTTATATACTTTCATTCTCTTCATTCATTGGATGTTCATTCTGATTGGCTGCTTGTGTATACTTAAGAATTAGAAAACATTTCAAAGTCATTATTCACAGTCAACATGACAAGCCCTCCAACAACACCAAATACCGCATTGGAGTTCTCCTCTCCATGCTCAACACCAAAGGCGCTCGTTACACCAAATGCACCAAGAAAGGCGAAGGTGGAGAAGGTGTACCGACTGGACAATATACGAAAGTTATCATTACCAGCGGACGAGGAAGAGGAGAGTGTATGTGAGAAGGAGTGTCCCGACTTAACAGGCGTGAGGTGGAAGTATCTCCAGTACGATACTGACGATGTGATGGAGATGACCAGCAAGTCGCAGTTGCATCAAATATGGGAGTGGTACACCCCTAACTCCCAACCGCGAACCGTGGCGGAGTGGGCGTACATTGACAACGTGAGGGACGCTGCAGAAGAACGTTTAAAGCAGCTCAACTGTTTTTGTGATCTATGTGAAGTCAGACTCTGGGACGATATTGACGATGAAGACCTTTTAAAATACATGCCATAATAAATGTTTATTTCGTATTATCTTTGCTTTCATACTGACTTACTTGAATGGGGCTTTAGTGAATAATTTAACCATGTATACTTTTTCATTTGGAAATAGTAGCACGCTTAGTCTAACTTGCAAATCTTATAACATTTCATATGGGTGATAATGGTAGATGAAATAGTGTCAAATAAAATTAAGATAGCTTACACTTCTGATACAGGGATAGCAATCGACTGCGATCCATGTGTAAAGAGCTTGTTAGACTACGGATGGGGTTAAGTGGATGATTTAACCATGTATACATTTTCATTGGGAAATAGTAGCACGCTTAGTCTAACTTGTAAATCTTAAAACATTTCATATGGATGATGATGATAGATGAAATAGTGTCAAATAAAATTAAGATAGCTTACACTTCTGATACAGGGATAGCAATCGACTGCGATCCATGTGTAAAGAGCTTGTTAGACTACGGATGGGGTTAAGTGGATGATTTAACCATGTATACATTTTCATTGGGAAATAGTAGCACGCTTAGTCTAACTTGTAAATCTTAAAACATTTCATATGGATGATGATGATAGATGAAATAGTGTCAAATAAAATTAAGATAGCTTACACTTCTGATACAGGGATAGCAATCGACTGCGATCCATGTGTAAAGAGCTTGTTAGACTACGGAAGAGAGAAGTGTGTTATGTTGCGTGTGGCGCGTGAGTGTCCTCCCATTTCATTCCATTCATTATTTTTCTTCCCCTCTGCATTCCATATCCGAGGATATGTGGCGGGCTTGGGACCGCTTTAGCTGCATTAGAAGGTTGGCCCTTAAAAGAGCCCATGGGTCGTTCTCCGTCCACCGACACTCCTCTCACTTCTGCAAAAACTCTGAAAGAAAAAGAATAGGAGATTAGATGAGCTACAAAAATGATCATGTTGAGGAAGCTTACTGGGAACTTTCTTCCGAACTTTTCGGACGACGAAGTCTTCGAGCTGACCGGTAACGTCCATGCTCATGTGGAGACAGCGGACTCCGTCGCCCTCATAACACTGCTGGGTTACGTTGGGATCATCCGTGATGGTTGGGGCGTCGCAAATATTGTTCTCAAAGAGGGGAAGATGGACTTCATACACTCTTCTTTTTCGACACTTCAAACGCTCATGCAGTCGCTCCACTTCACCCGTCAACCTCTTATTAATGACCTTCACCTCCTCCGTCTCCTTCACCACGCTTCGCATCCGCTCTATCTCTTCATCCTTCCTCGACACACTCGCCCGCAAACTCTCCACCAAACCTGCCTTCCTCATCAACTCGCTCCTTTCCGCCATCCATTCCTTCTCCTTCTTTCTCAAGCTCTCCAACTCTTCCCTTGTTGCCCTATACCCCTCAACCTTCACCTTCAGCTCATCATTCTCCTTCAAAACCTTTCTATTGTTACTTTCCAAAGCCATCACACGATCCTTCATTCTCACAAATACCTCCGTGTCATACGCCTCTTGCTGCCGTGGCGATGACGCTGCCATCGGCTTAGCCACTTCCTCCCCCTCCCACTCTTCCTTCAAATCCGCTATGTCTCCAAACAAATCTTCCATCACCGCATCCAAATCTACATCATCCTTCTTCTTCTTCATATTCGCTCTCAACTCAACTTCCTCACTCGAACTCCCATCACTCGAACTCCCCTCACTCGCATTCCTCACCACTTTCTCCCCAATCACGTCCTGAATCGTGGCCACCGCCTTTCTCACCTCTTCCCTTTCCAACAACTCTCCCTCAAACCATGCCTTGAACCCCTTCTCTCCGATGTTCCCACTCTCACACTGCAAATGCGCCTTCATAAATTCCTTCTCATCCCCCATCACACATTTCCGACAAGACACACACAACCTCAACATCACTTTCCTCTCATGGCCCATCGTCCCCTCTTTTTCTTTTAAGTGTTTCTTGAGTTCGCTACCTCTAGCAATCTTTCCACAGCTACACTTGCCCACCAACATCTTGGCATTACTCGCTTTTGTCATGATAATTCTGTAAAGATAGAGTAAAATTTGATAGCAAGTGTTTATAGGATACTACTTGCTGATATGCATTGAAAGACTAAGTCACCAAACATTTGATAGCAAGTCAGCAACCGTTTGGGTGTTAAGCTCTTGAATCCGTTACAGGCGTTACTCAGAGGGGATCTTATCCCAGCTCCAAGGCCTCGACCCACAAATCCAACCTCGATCGGACAGAGCGTGCGTCATATCACTGTGTTGGTATCCGGGCCCCAGTTTTGACATGAAAACCGGTGGAGTTATTTACAAGAGGAAACGACCCAAGTCACAGAGACTCATAAACGACTGCTTTTTATTCAAAAACTTTAATTATTATCATTAAATATGAATTTAAATTTTTCAGTATTTTAGTACTACTCATAAAACGTTTATAAGTAGTCTGTCACCTTCAGCATAGCAAACGCTGTCGAATGTTTTTTGAATCAAGTCTAAAGGACTTGTAGAAGCAAAGTTATAGCCGTTTGAAGATTTCGGCCTACTATCATCAAATGGTCAGTCATGCTATACTGACTAACCTATAAGTCTGACACCTTAGCTGATATCAGCAATGTAAAGTCAGAAGTCCGATATCGGACCTCAAGAGAAACGACTTACCTGTAGTCAGTTTCTCAACTTAGTGAAATTCCTCTCCCGATCCCGTTCTTATATACCCTGTGAATATGCAATCGATAAGAGGGGGGGGGGACGTCAGTGAAATTTCAAAATTTGATGAAAAATGTTTTGGTGACGGTCCCAGGTCGAAATTCCACACTTTGGAAAATTTTCAAATTTTTACCCATACAAAGTCACTCTGACACTTAGGATTTTTTCAGGTAAGCGAGCTCCGACCTAAAATCTTGTAACCGCTCTAACTTTTGAACGAAGACAGATAGGAACAAGCCGATTGTTTCACTGAATTTGTCTCACTCTTAGCTTTCAAACGAGCTATCGCACGACAAAATCCGTCCACTGGAAGCCAAAATCGAAGCAAGCTGTCCAGAGGGGGGGGGACGTCAGTGAAATTTCAAAATTTGATGAAAAATGTTTTGGTGACGGTCCCAGGTCGAAATTCCACACTTTGGAAAATTTTCAAATTTTTACCCATACAAAGTCACTCTGACACTTAGGATTTTTTCAGGTAAGCGAGCTCCGACCTAAAATCTTGTAACCGCTCTAACTTTTGAACGAAGACAGATAGGAACAAGCCGATTGTTTCACTGAATTTGTCTCACTCTTAGCTTTCAAACGAGCTATCGCACGACAAAATCCGTCCACTGGAAGCCAAAATCGAAGCAAGCTGTCCAGAGGGGGGGGGGACGTCAGTGAAATTTCAAAATTTGATGAAAAATGTTTTGGTGACGGTCCCAGGTCGAAATTCCACACTTTGGAAAATTTTCAAATTTTTACCCATACAAAGTCACTCTGACACTTAGGATTTTTTCAGGTAAGCGAGCTCCGACCTAAAATCTTGTAACCGCTCTAACTTTTGAACGAAGACAGATAGGAACAAGCCGATTGTTTCACTGAATTTGTCTCACTCTTAGCTTTCAAACGAGCTATCGCACGACAAAATCCGTCCACTGGAAGCCAAAATCGAAGCAAGCTGTCCAGAGGGGGGGGGACGTCAGTGAAATTTCAAAATTTGATGAAAAATGTTTTGGTGACGGTCCCAGGTCGAAATTCCACACTTTGGAAAATTTTCAAATTTTTACCCATACAAAGTCACTCTGACACTTAGGATTTTTTCAGGTAAGCGAGCTCCGACCTAAAATCTTGTAACCGCTCTAACTTTTGAACGAAGACAGATAGGAACAAGCCGATTGTTTCACTGAATTTGTCTCACTCTTAGCTTTCAAACGAGCTATCGCACGACAAAATCCGTCCACTGGAAGCCAAAATCGAAGCAAGCTGTCCAGAGGGGGGGGGACGTCAGTGAAATTTCAAAATTTGATGAAAAATGTTTTGGTGACGGTCCCAGGTCGAAATTCCACACTTTGGAAAATTTTCAAATTTTTACCCATACAAAGTCACTCTGACACTTAGGATTTTTTCAGGTAAGCGAGCTCCGACCTAAAATCTTGTAACCGCTCTAACTTTTGAACGAAGACAGATAGGAACAAGCCGATTGTTTCACTGAATTTGTCTCACTCTTAGCTTTCAAACGAGCTATCGCACGACAAAATCCGTCCACTGGAAGCCAAAATCGAAGCAAGCTGTCCAGAGGGGGGGGGACGTCAGTGAAATTTCAAAATTTGATGAAAAATGTTTTGGTGACGGTCCCAGGTCGAAATTCCACACTTTGGAAAATTTTCAAATTTTTACCCATACAAAGTCACTCTGACACTTAGGATTTTTTCAGGTAAGCGAGCTCCGACCTAAAATCTTGTAACCGCTCTAACTTTTGAACGAAGACAGATAGGAACAAGCCGATTGTTTCACTGAATTTGTCTCACTCTTAGCTTTCAAACGAGCTATCGCACGACAAAATCCGTCCACTGGAAGCCAAAATCGAAGCAAGCTGTCCAGAGGGGGGGGGGACGTCAGCCGAAAATTTTTTCTCTCCGATTTCGCTGGAAACATCCTTCCTAACCCAAAATTTCACGTAGATTCCGAATCTGGCCTCCGTTTTCTCATCCGATGCTTCGTTTGGGCGCTACACACCAAAACATCCCAAATTCTAACTCTGTCGTTTTTTCGAAAAATGTTGAAAATTTTTTCTCTCCGATTGACTTGAAACTCACCATACAGATAGAGAATTTCACGCTGATTCCAAATCTGGCCTCCGTTTTCTCATCCGATGCTTCGTTTGGGCGCTACACACCAAAACGTCCCAAATTCTAACTCTGTCGTTTTTCGCCAATGTCCCAAAATCTTCAATGGCGTCTCACATCTAAACGAAGACAGATAGGAACAAGCCGATTCTTTCACTGAATTTGTCTCACTCTTAGCTTTCAAACGAGCTATCGCACGACAAAATCCGTCCACTAGAAGCCAAAATCGAAGCAAGCTGTGTAGAGGGGGGGGGACGTCAGCCGAAAATTTTTTCTCTCCGATTTCGCTGGAAACATCCTTCCTAACCCAAAATTTCACGTAGATTCCGAATCTGGACTCCGTTTTCTCATCCGAACACTCCTTCCACTCGAAACAACCCATTTACAACCCAACATTCAGCAGATTGCACCAAAAACATCACACACTATAGCCTCAACACTAATCCTGGCGGTCGCCCAAGTCCACCACGACACTCTATCGTTCCAGAGGGGGGGGGGACTCAGACCCGAAGCACCACGGCGGCCGACCACGACACTCTGCCGTTCCAGAGGGGGGGGGCGCCGGTCGAGTGTTTGTCATTTGCTTACTACTATTGGGTCCGAGGAAAATTTTCCAGTTAAGACGTAATCAAAATCGTGATGCTCCAATAAATGATATGCCAGTAATTCCATTGCTGCCATCGATTGTATGCAGGCAAGAAATGTCTCTGAGGTTAAACCAGTCATTTTAGATGATTTCCAGGTTTTGAAGACTTGTATTGCTTGCTTCAGAAACAATACCGAGACATCCTGTCTCGATCGAATTGGTTTGCAATGATCATCAAGCTTTCGAGCACCTGAAATGCAATTGATGTAACTGTAGAAGTACAGGTATATATTTAAACAAAGGACATTTTGCATTTGTGAATACACAAAGAGCTGGGAATGAAGTAGTCTATTGAATGATAGGAGTTAAATGTTTCTGTTAGCTAGCATATGCACATGTATAGGCATTTTCCTACATGTTCACTGTTTGCCTGTAAACTGTGAAACAAAGGTAATTAAATCGCGAAAAAATTAGCTGTATTCAACGAACAAACTTACATGTAGATAGATGGCATTTCAGTCCAGATATAGCAGCCATATTTATGTTACGCGTATATTGTGAATCTTATCTAAGTGATTTGGCAAGAGTATGCATATTGATCAAAATTATGAACAGCTTTTTCAAAAACATAATAACATAAAAAATAACTACCGGTAAGCTTCAAAATAATGTTTACTGGTTTTCTCTTCTCTGATGATCATTTGCGAAGTTAGATGAGAAACAGATTTTCAAGAGCAGACAAAGTTTATTGGATAATTTAAGCTTAAAGTTGAAATGGGGTCCGACTTAATCCGACCCACCCTATGTTATTATAAACACATTTTATGTATGAAAAAGCCACACTCAAATTAAGTTACGATGTGTATAGATAAAGTAAATAAAAATAAATCTACAGGACGTTTCGGACGCAGCTGACGTCCGAAACGTCCTGTAGATTTATTTTTATTTACTTTTTCAATACACACCGTAACTTAATTTGAGTGTGGCTTTTTCATACATATCTGCAACAATGAGTTCAGTTCCTGATTTTGGTTTTCATAAACACATTTTGCCTACCTTTTGTTGGGGATTTCACTGACATGATTTTCCACACTGTAGTGATGAAATCAATATACTTTGCAGTTTGACTCCAGTCCTGGTTAACAGTATTTGCATAGAAGAATAGTCTTCTGGCAGTGGACTCACTGAATATGCCTAAAAAAGCTTATTTTGCATTAGGAAATGTAATCATATGTGTTGTAGCCAGTAGTAAGCAAATGACAAACACTCGACCGGCGCCCCCCCCTCTGGAACGGCAGAGTGTCGTGGTCGGCCGCCGTGGTGCTTCGGGTCTGAGTCCCCCCCCCCTCTGGAACGATAGAGTGTCGTGGTGGACTTGGGCGACCGCCAGGATTAGTGTTGAGGCTATAGTGTGTGATGTTTTTGGTGCAATCTGCTGAATGTTGGGTTGTAAATGGGTTGTTTCGAGTGGAAGGAGTGTTCGGATGAGAAAACGGAGTCCAGATTCGGAATCTACGTGAAATTTTGGGTTAGGAAGGATGTTTCCAGCGAAATCGGAGAGAAAAAATTTTCGGCTGACGTCCCCCCCCCTCTACGCAGCTTGCTTCGATTTTGGCTTCTAGTGGACGGATTTTGTCGTGCGATAGCTCGTTTGAAAGCTAAGAGTGAGACAAATTCAGTGAAAGAATCGGCTTGTTCCTATCTGTCTTCGTTTAGATGTGAGACGCCATTGAAGATTTTGGGACATTGGCGAAAAACGACAGAGTTAGAATTTGGGACGTTTTGGTGTGTAGCGCCCAAACGAAGCATCGGATGAGAAAACGGAGGCCAGATTTGGAATCAGCGTGAAATTCTCTATCTGTATGGTGAGTTTCAAGTCAATCGGAGAGAAAAAATTTTCAACATTTTTCGAAAAAACGACAGAGTTAGAATTTGGGATGTTTTGGTGTGTAGCGCCCAAACGAAGCATCGGATGAGAAAACGGAGGCCAGATTCGGAATCTACGTGAAATTTTGGGTTAGGAAGGATGTTTCCAGCGAAATCGGAGAGAAAAAATTTTCGGCTGACGTCCCCCCCCCCTCTGGACAGCTTGCTTCGATTTTGGCTTCCAGTGGACGGATTTTGTCGTGCGATAGCTCGTTTGAAAGCTAAGAGTGAGACAAATTCAGTGAAACAATCGGCTTGTTCCTATCTGTCTTCGTTCAAAAGTTAGAGCGGTTACAAGATTTTAGGTCGGAGCTCGCTTACCTGAAAAAATCCTAAGTGTCAGAGTGACTTTGTATGGGTAAAAATTTGAAAATTTTCCAAAGTGTGGAATTTCGACCTGGGACCGTCACCAAAACATTTTTCATCAAATTTTGAAATTTCACTGACGTCCCCCCCCCCTCTGGACAGCTTGCTTCGATTTTGGCTTCCAGTGGACGGATTTTGTCGTGCGATAGCTCGTTTGAAAGCTAAGAGTGAGACAAATTCAGTGAAACAATCGGCTTGTTCCTATCTGTCTTCGTTCAAAAGTTAGAGCGGTTACAAGATTTTAGGTCGGAGCTCGCTTACCTGAAAAAATCCTAAGTGTCAGAGTGACTTTGTATGGGTAAAAATTTGAAAATTTTCCAAAGTGTGGAATTTCGACCTGGGACCGTCACCAAAACATTTTTCATCAAATTTTGAAATTTCACTGACGTCCCCCCCCCCTCTGGACAGCTTGCTTCGATTTTGGCTTCCAGTGGACGGATTTTGTCGTGCGATAGCTCGTTTGAAAGCTAAGAGTGAGACAAATTCAGTGAAACAATCGGCTTGTTCCTATCTGTCTTCGTTCAAAAGTTAGAGCGGTTACAAGATTTTAGGTCGGAGCTCGCTTACCTGAAAAAATCCTAAGTGTCAGAGTGACTTTGTATGGGTAAAAATTTGAAAATTTTCCAAAGTGTGGAATTTCGACCTGGGACCGTCACCAAAACATTTTTCATCAAATTTTGAAATTTCACTGACGTCCCCCCCCCTCTGGACAGCTTGCTTCGATTTTGGCTTCCAGTGGACGGATTTTGTCGTGCGATAGCTCGTTTGAAAGCTAAGAGTGAGACAAATTCAGTGAAACAATCGGCTTGTTCCTATCTGTCTTCGTTCAAAAGTTAGAGCGGTTACAAGATTTTAGGTCGGAGCTCGCTTACCTGAAAAAATCCTAAGTGTCAGAGTGACTTTGTATGGGTAAAAATTTGAAAATTTTCCAAAGTGTGGAATTTCGACCTGGGACCGTCACCAAAACATTTTTCATCAAATTTTGAAATTTCACTGACGTCCCCCCCCCTCTGGACAGCTTGCTTCGATTTTGGCTTCCAGTGGACGGATTTTGTCGTGCGATAGCTCGTTTGAAAGCTAAGAGTGAGACAAATTCAGTGAAACAATCGGCTTGTTCCTATCTGTCTTCGTTCAAAAGTTAGAGCGGTTACAAGATTTTAGGTCGGAGCTCGCTTACCTGAAAAAATCCTAAGTGTCAGAGTGACTTTGTATGGGTAAAAATTTGAAAATTTTCCAAAGTGTGGAATTTCGACCTGGGACCGTCACCAAAACATTTTTCATCAAATTTTGAAATTTCACTGACGTCCCCCCCCCCTCTGGACAGCTTGCTTCGATTTTGGCTTCCAGTGGACGGATTTTGTCGTGCGATAGCTCGTTTGAAAGCTAAGAGTGAGACAAATTCAGTGAAACAATCGGCTTGTTCCTATCTGTCTTCGTTCAAAAGTTAGAGCGGTTACAAGATTTTAGGTCGGAGCTCGCTTACCTGAAAAAATCCTAAGTGTCAGAGTGACTTTGTATGGGTAAAAATTTGAAAATTTTCCAAAGTGTGGAATTTCGACCTGGGACCGTCACCAAAACATTTTTCATCAAATTTTGAAATTTCACTGACGTCCCCCCCCCTCTTATCGATTGCATATTCACAGGGTATATAAGAACGGGATCGGGAGAGGAATTTCACTAAGTTGAGAAACTGACTACAGGTAAGTCGTTTCTCTTGAGGTCCGATATCGGACTTCTGACTTTACATTGCTGATATCAGCTAAGGTGTCAGACTTATAGGTTAGTCAGTATAGCATGACTGACCATTTGATGATAGTAGGCCGAAATCTTCAAACGGCTATAACTTTGCTTCTACAAGTCCTTTAGACTTGATTCAAAAAACATTCGACAGCGTTTGCTATGCTGAAGGTGACAGACTACTTATAAACGTTTTATGAGTAGTACTAAAATACTGAAAATTTAAATTCATATTTAATGATAATAATTAAAGTTTTTGAATAAAAAGCAGTCGTTTATGAGTCTCTGTGACTTGGGTCGTTTCCTCTTGTAAATAACTCCACCGGTTTTCATGTCAAAACTGGGGCCCGGATACCAACACAGTGATATGACGCACGCTCTGTCCGATCGAGGTTGGATTTGTGGGTCGAGGCCTTGGAGCTGGGATAAGATCCCCTCTGAGTAACGCCTGTAACGGATTCAAGAGCTTAACACCCAAACGGTTGCTGACTTGCTATCAAATGTTTGGTGACTTAGTCTTTCAATGCATATCAGCAAGTAGTATCCTATAAACACTTGCTATCAAATTTTACTCTATCTTTACAGAATTATCATGACAAAAGCGAGTAATGCCAAGATGTTGGTGGGCAAGTGTAGCTGTGGAAAGATTGCTAGAGGTAGCGAACTCAAGAAACACTTAAAAGAAAAAGAGGGGACGATGGGCCATGAGAGGAAAGTGATGTTGAGGTTGTGTGTGTCTTGTCGGAAATGTGTGATGGGGGATGAGAAGGAATTTATGAAGGCGCATTTGCAGTGTGAGAGTGGGAACATCGGAGAGAAGGGGTTCAAGGCATGGTTTGAGGGGAGTTGTTGGAAAGGGAAGAGGTGAGAAAGGCGGTGGCCACGATTCAGGACGTGATTGGGGAGAAAGTGGTGAGGAATGCGAGTGAGGGGAGTTCGAGTGATGGGAGTTCGAGTGAGGAAGTTGAGTTGAGAGCGAATATGAAGAAGAAGAAGGATGATGTAGATTTGGATGCGGTGATGGAAGATTTGTTTGGAGACATAGCGGATTTGAAGGAAAAGTGGGAGGGGGAGGAAGTGGCTAAGCCGATGGCAGCGTCATCGCCACGGCAGCAAGAGGCGTATGACACGGAGGTATTTGTGAGAATGAAGGATCGTGTGATGGCTTTGGAAAGTAACAATAGAAAGGTTTTGAAGGAGAATGATGAGCTGAAGGTGAAGGTTGAGGGGTATAGGGCAACAAGGGAAGAGTTGGAGAGCTTGAGAAAGAAGGAGAAGGAATGGATGGCGGAAAGGAGCGAGTTGATGAGGAAGGCAGGTTTGGTGGAGAGTTTGCGGGCGAGTGTGTCGAGGAAGGATGAAGAGATAGAGCGGATGCGAAGCGTGGTGAAGGAGACGGAGGAGGTGAAGGTCATTAATAAGAGGTTGACGGGTGAAGTGGAGCGACTGCATGAGCGTTTGAAGTGTCGAAAAAGAAGAGTGTATGAAGTCCATCTTCCCTCTTTGAGAACAATATTTGCGACGCCCCAACCATCACGGATGATCCCAACGTAACCCAGCAGTGTTATGAGGGCGACGGAGTCCGCTGTCTCCACATGAGCATGGACGTTACCGGTCAGCTCGAAGACTTCGTCGTCCGAAAAGTTCGGAAGAAAGTTCCCAGTAAGCTTCCTCAACATGATCATTTTTGTAGCTCATCTAATCTCCTATTCTTTTTCTTTCAGAGTTTTTGCAGAAGTGAGAGGAGTGTCGGTGGACGGAGAACGACCCATGGGCTCTTTTAAGGGCCAACCTTCTAATGCAGCTAAAGCGGTCCCAAGCCCGCCACATATCCTCGGATATGGAATGCAGAGGGGAAGAAAAATAATGAATGGAATGAAATGGGAGGACACTCACGCGCCACACGCAACATAACACACTTCTCTCTTCCGTAGTCTAACAAGCTCTTTACACATGGATCGCAGTCGATTGCTATCCCTGTATCAGAAGTGTAAGCTATCTTAATTTTATTTGACACTATTTCATCTATCATCATCGTCCATATGAAATGTTTTAAGATTTACAAGTTAGAATAAGCGTGCTACTATTTCCAAATGAAAATGTATACATGGTTAAATCATCCACTTAACCCCATCCGTAGTCTAACAAGCTCTTTACACATGGATCGCAGTCGATTGCTATCCCTGTATCAGAAGTGTAAGCTATCTTAATTTTATTTGACACTATTTCATCTATCATCATCATCCATATGAAATGTTTTAAGATTTACAAGTTAGACTAAGCGTGCTACTATTTCCAATGAAAATGTATACATGGTTAAATCATCCACTTAACCCCATCCGTAGTCTAACAAGCTCTTTACACATGGATCGCAGTCGATTGCTATCCCTGTATCAGAAGTGTAAGCTATCTTAATTTTATTTGACACTATTTCATCTACCATTATCACCCATATGAAATGTTATAAGATTTGCAAGTTAGACTAAGCGTGCTACTATTTCCAAATGAAAAAGTATACATGGTTAAATTATTCACTAAAGCCCCATTCAAGTAAGTCAGTATGAAAGCAAAGATAATACGAAATAAACATTTATTATGGCATGTATTTTAAAAGGTCTTCATCGTCAATATCGTCCCAGAGTCTGACTTCACATAGATCACAAAAACAGTTGAGCTGCTTTAAACGTTCTTCTGCAGCGTCCCTCACGTTGTCAATGTACGCCCACTCCGCCACGGTTCGCGGTTGGGAGTTAGGGGTGTACCACTCCCATATTTGATGCAACTGCGACTTGCTGGTCATCTCCATCACATTTCATCGTCAGTATCGTACTGGAGATACTTCCACCTCACGCCTGTTAAGTCGGGACACTCCTTCTCACATACACTCTCCTCTTCCTCGTCCGCTGGTAATGATAACTTTCGTATATTGTCCAGTCGGTACACCTTCTCCACCTTCGCCTTTCTTGGTGCATTTGGTGTAACGAGCGCCTTTGGTGTTGAGGCATGGAGAGGAGAACTCCAATGCGGTATTTGGTGTTGTTGGAGGGCTTGTCATGTTGACTGTGAATAATGACTTTGAAATGTTTTCTAATTCTTAAGTATACACAAGCAGCCAATCAGAATGAACATCCAATGAATGAAGAGAATGAAAGTATATAAGCAAAGTGATATCCGTATCATTTCACTCTGTCTTTGAGACGCATAATTGAACTGTTCTCTGACGAATTCTGTATTTGAGGCGTACAAGTGAACTGCTCTTTAGTGAATTTCAAATTTGAGTGAAGTCTCTATCTTGTTGAAGTATCAAGCTTAAACATAATTTCGTTCAAATGGTAAGTTGAAAATTTCCTCTCTCATCTCCCTCAAACGTGTAGCTAATAGGCATCTTCCTCAATTTCAGGCATCAACTTCATCACCAACGCCCTCCCTTCTCGAGGAAAGTTTAGAGTTGTTGAGTCAAGGTAGGTTGTAACAATACACTGAGACTTGAACAGAGATGAAAGAATGATTTCTCTTTCAGGTGATACCAGTTCCATCTCGTGCGAGTCCATCTCAACATTGTCGCGGGAATGCGACGATCGGCAATGTGCTGACTGTGGACACATCTTCACGAGGAAGCGTGATCTCATCCGACACATCAAGCGAGGTGTTTGTAGACCTAAGCCGGCATCCATCTCCGAAGGGTAGGTAGGGATGATTCTGTTAACGATGTCTCCCTTTTCTTGCGATTTATGCATTCAGTCTTTCGAGACACGTTTTGAACTATCTTCGCACAGACTTCAACATACACACACGAACGATACCTACACCAACGGTACCTCCTCTATCCGACTCACTGAGGTGTCCATAAATAATTTAGTGAGGAACTACCAGATGGACTCCTCAGAAACCATTGCTAACTTTGAGGAATGGTTTCATCAAAATTCATCATTGATAGAAGCGCTCTTCAACAATTTAGACAATTTTAGAATGAAGGCGCTCATCTATCTAAAAATAAAATATGTAAAAATCGACCACCATACTGGACAAATAATAGAGAGGTTGGAGTTTCACATACCCTCCTCTCCTGCAACCGAAGTTGTAGACTGTGAGTCTTGGATAAATTTTCATATCCAAGGGTTAAAATTAAATATAGATAAATTTAACGAGCGTGATAGTGGACTCGTTTTTGATGGTATTGAGACCGCTATGATCAAAATCAGTTTATTAGGAAATCATAGTGGTCGAGGCTCCTTTAAACTTCCGAAAAATTTAAGAAATAAAGCAGCAGTCATTTATGTAGATTGCGAATCGCAATGTTTTAAGTATGCCGTCCTCTCCATTCTCCACTATAATGATGTTCAGAATAGTCGATACCGCAAGAGTAAGTATCAACAGTGGGAGAATGAATTAAACTTCGATG